>JACDNR010000222.1:0-52134 GCA_013421045.1 Propylea japonica | reverse complement strand
ATGATAATGAAGGAATGGTTCGTTATGACCAAATTTGAATTTGGTGGTTGGAAAAAATTGAAAAATATGAGGCGGTATTGTGGCCACTCCTAATGTTATCGGAAAATGACATGCTTTAAGGTGTATACGTAACTGTCATTCGCTTGCTAAACATTTATGAACCTGAGGTGACTAAAAGCTTTCCGAAATTATACAGCTTATATGATTGGTGTGTTTTAAGAGCTTGAGAAATTTAAATGATAATTTCGAAATTTATTTTGATTATTATGATCTGGTATAAAATATCATGGCATTTATTGAATATATGATGTCAACAATATTCCACTGCGACTACAACAATAACAAATTGCTATGCTAAGACGGGAAGTTGTATTTGCAAAATCACGATTTTCAGTTCAAAGTGTATTATGACATAATAGGACATGCTCTAACTTGCAGACAAGGTCTGATAGACAATCATTCCAATCAAAATTTCAAATAATATTCATTTGTACAATCTATAAATATTCAGTGGTCACTGGGACGTACGTTCATTAGTTCTCTTTACGAATAGCTCAGCTAGCAGCAAGGTACATTATCAGTTCAGTTTGGCCGTTTGGCGTCAATGGTGGGCTGAATATTGCAGTTCAATGATTGAAGAGTATGACGTTTGTTTGCATAAAGCAATAACTGATTATACAGTGCGCTTGAAAATTGTGGAACAACTTTATTTTCTCAGCAGAAAAATTTTTGGCAAAAAATCCTGAAACAGATCAATTTGTGTTTGACTTTTACCAAATTTTCATACATTTTTGAAGGATTTTTGTTGCACCCCGTGCTATCTCCATCAACCCTCTAAATTTTTGATAATGAAAGTGGGTCATGTGGTAATTTTTTGACAAAGTCTTTTTCGGACGCTCAGAAATTTTCAAGAGAATTTTTTTTTATTTGTTAGTTCGAAGAGGTTTGTGCACTCTGACGTGGCTCATTAACTTCGAGAAGATGGTACCTGATGAAATTTGTCACCGAAGGAAAGTCGACCATTACCTTTCATATTGTTTATACACAACGTTCGACCGTTTCAACGCCCTCGCTTGAAAACTTTGAACATTGATGAAATTGCGTTGAATTGAAACATTCCATCGAGAAGTTTCAAGTTCAACAACAAAAATCCTTCAAAAATGCATAAAAATTGGTAAAAGTCAAACAAAAACTGAACTGTTTCAGGATTTTGTTGCCAAATATTTTCTTCTGAGAAAATGATTTGTTTCCATAATGTTGATGCGCACTGTATACGACTGCGTATGAGTGCCATTGCGATAACTAAAGTTCTACATTAATTGTCTCAACATGCCGACCAATCACAGGCATCTCTGTTTCGATTGATGTTGTCGCACGTCAGGAATTAATTGGTTCACGTGTATGGGGTCCCCACAATTCAAATAAGGAGGATTTGTCATTTTGCAGGCAGTGACAGAGATGGAAACTCGCGGTTATAAAAACATTGTTGATTTTCCGGATTATATCTGTCAAACCTCAATAAAATGCCCACAGATTTTGACATTTCTAACTGTAGATTCATAGGTAAAAACTTCTCATGCATCTGAAAAACACCATTATTTCTTATACTGTATACACTACTGAAAAAAATTGAAGGATCAAAAAAAAATTCCAAATTTTTCGGCAATTTTAACATGCCGTAACTTGAGAGGAATGATCGTACAAGGATTTAAAAAAAGGAAATTGTAGCTCCAAGTGTCTAGTTTTTGGATTAGAACTTCAAAAGTTTTGGTGTCATCGGTTGTTGAGTAATCTTGAAGAGACCATCATCAAAAAAAAATTCGAAATTTTTTTCAGTTTTTCCTTGGTCTACGGGCTTGAAAATTTTTTTTTGCTCAATCACTATGAGGATTGGATAGTTTCTTCATTCTGTTTTAATCTCATATTCTATAGATTTTGGTATATCCACTTCTTGTCAAGATATCGGCCTTCAAATGAAAAAGGATCCTTTTGCCTTTGAATATCGAAAAATTTGGATTTTTTTTGATCCTTTAATTTTTTCCAGTAGTGTATATACAGTGTTCCTTTTTAATTTGGCCTATTAGACGTTTTCGGAGAACTAGTGCATATTTTAGGTGGAGCCCTTGTTCAAGTCGACAGTATTGCCACGTCTATCGCAAACGCATATCTACTTTCTTATTTCAAATGGAACTACCTATATTTTTATTTATGTATCGATTCAATTCCAAATTCACTGTATAACCTACTAAAAAAAATTCTCTGCATGCACTGTTGCCAAGTTATGCACAAATTCTTGAAAATTTTGACATCTGAATTGCTAGTTTTGAAATGGAATATCTCGATTATATTCAAAGCGAACGAAACCAAACTCAGCTGTCTCATAGTAGAAAATCCATGCATTTCCAAACTGTCAATGCCGATGTCAAAAATTTCAAGAATTTGTGCATAACCTGACAACAGTGCATCGCAGAGAATTTTTTTAGTAAATCATACTGCGAAATTGGTATAGAATCGATACATAAATAGAAATATAGGTCGTTCCATTTGAAATAAGAAAGTAGATGCGTTCGAGAAAGACGTGGCAACAGTGTCCACTTGAAAATATTTAAGGCGAAGAGTTCCTTCATTCCCAAGACTCCACCTTAAATTTCAGAACGAAATATTCACTAGTTCTCCAAAACGTCTAATAGGCCAACTTAAAAGGAAAACCCTGTATGTATTTCAATCGAAGTTCAACCGGAGACACCTTATTACCATTACGTGATAATTGCGATGATACCAACATGCAAATACTTCAAACTATTATACCCGAAATGCTCGACCCTGGCACACCTTTTAGCGCCTTGGCAAGACTCGGTTCCTTCCTGCGTTTACTGGCGAAGTCTGCGTTGCTGCTTGCTGCAATGGATTCTGACCGGCTGTTGCGGGTTGTGAAGAAGTACCGAGTTTTATTGCACACATGGTTCATGGTCGCTTTTTACCGTTGCTGGGTCGACAGCTCGTATTTGGTAACTGCCAGACCTGAAAATAGGGAAATCAACTCAAAAAATCTAATGAAGTTGTTAATTCTTAAATGTGTTATTTCAAGTCCGATTCAATTGTTTTTTTTTTCAATTGTAGGTATGTTCATTCTCAATAAATCATCAATTCGAATTTCAAGAAAACTCGGCGAACGCCATTTTATACAGGGTGAAACAAAATCTGTTTTTTTACCTTAACTTTAGAACCAGCCCTGGTGTGTTCCAGTTGTTTCACTTTGTGATTTCTTATTTCATCATCAAGCCTGCTCTTCTCTTGACAATTTAATTCTTTATTCAAACAAAAGCTCAATTTTTGTTGAAGGTGCAGGGTTTTCAGAGCAACATATACTCCACAATTTTATGGCTATGGAAGTACCTTTACAGATTCAACCTTAAATCCCAAAGTTATCAAAATAAACTGCGCGACATGTTGTTCCGTATGCACCGTTTATAGGAGACGATTTCATGTGTGTGAAGTTGGCCCAGCACTTTTTGATTTTCGAAAAAATTTTTGTTGTGCTGAATTGTGCTAGGTTTGTGCTGCTTGTGCCGATAATTTTTTTTCTTAATTTCAAGTGGCGAAAAAATGAGCCAGCCCAGCACTTTTCGAAAAATGGGATTTAAATGATTGATAAAAATTGTGCTACACATGTACTGAGTTGTGCCGTTCGAATTTTCTCGAAAGTCCCTCTCATTGCCTGAAAAATCGAAATTTAAGAAAAAAGATAACCCAGCACTTTCGTTTTTTTCCCTCAAAAACGAATGAAAAATTTGTGCTACATTTGTGCTGCTTTGTGCCGTAAAAATTTCACGAAAATCATTCGCGTTTTCCTGCAAACTACGAAAATAAAAAAAAGTCATCCCAGCACTTTCGTTTTTTTTTCAAATTAAACATGCTCAAAGCATTGTGCTACTCTTAGGAATAATTGTGCCGTAGTTATTTTCACCAACATCACGCAAATTCACCAAAAAATAAAGAAATCAGAAAAAAGTTAGCCCAGCACTTAATTTTTTTCGACGAAAAATTTTTTTATGATTACTCTATTTGTGCCAACTTGTGCTGGTCAAATTTCAATAAAATCATCAGTTTTCTTCTTATATGGGGGAAAATCAGTAGAGAGAAAAAATCAGTGTGTGTGAAGTTGGCCCAGCACTTTTTGATTTTCGAAAAACATTTTATTGTGCTGAGTTGTGCTAGGTTTGTGCTGCTTTGTGCCGCTTAAATTTTCTTTTATTTCATTCGGTTTTTGGGATATTCAACAAAATGTTAAGTACGAATAAGCCTAGCATTTTGCGAGAAATTGGTTTCCAACGGTTGAAATGGATTATGGTTTAAATGTATTGAGTTGGTACTGAGTTGGGGCTCTCAAAATTTCTCGAAAATTCTCTGAGTTGTAAGAATATTCAAGTTAACAAGAAAAAATTTCAGAAATTATATTTTTAAGTCGTTACTAGTGTGAATATTCAATATTCAGAAAACACTTCGAATTTTTCCGTCGAATGTTGGAAATTGAATAAATCAATCTACTGTAGGAAAATCGGTATACATGGAAAAATAATATTGACGAATTTGCAATTCGTGCAAACTGTGGAATTTCGATAGACGTCTGAACTTACTCTGTTGCCTTGATTATTCGAAGGGGTTAAACTCATGACAATATTGTCGATAAAAATAAGCTCAGAAGATTTGAATGACTTGATGATGTTTTCTCGTGAAAATTTAATTGACTATTGATACAGCAAAGTCGACGAGATGTCGTTGAACTTATTCGCGCCTCTTAGATGAAATTTATGGTCGCATAATTTTTTGGAGGAAAAATTGTTTCTTTACTTTTATGCATTCAAAAACCTGAAGGAAAATGAAACATTGTTACCGCACCTGTATTAGTATACATAAGTATACATACAGGGTTGGGATAAAGTTTGGCACCAAATTAATATATTTAAAACGGAAAGGACGATAATATTGAAATTTGGCAGCTGAGTGTAATGGACCACAATGCATTTGATGAGCATATTTTCATTAATGTGATACTTCCGGTTTAACCGGAAATGACCAATTTTTTTTTATTTAAATGGGACACCCTGTATATTTCTGCAGATTCTGAAAGAGCACTTTGTTTCGGATCTGTCCATACCAGGTTCCATGTAAAAATTATCTGTAAAAAGAAGAATTGAGACAATGGATTCTTGATGAATGTGCATTAATACATGAAGAAGTCTTGAGAAAAGTTACTCAAGAATTTGTTAATAGTCTGGCATATTGTCAGGAGGTGAATGGCCAAGCACTTCGAACATTTAAAATGATTTTTTTAAAATATTTTTAAAAAAAAATTTTCTACTAGTAAAGTAAAGTATTTCTTCTTTTATAGATTTTCATAAAAAAAAACGTCATGAAAAGCAGAAAGAGTTATCTACTACAAAGTATTTCGTTTTATTTCTCACTATTGATACAAATAACAACGATTTATTCATTTGAACGGATTTTTCTCAAATGTACAAAAAGACTGAATTTCTTCTTTTTGCAGAGAATTTTTACATGGAACCCGATATGGACAGATCCGAAACAAGGTGCACTTCCAGAATCTGCAGAAATATACAGGCTGTCCCATTCAAATAAAAAAATTTTTGGTCATTTCCAGTTAAACCGGAAGTATCTCATTAATGAAAATATGCTCATCAGATGCATTGTGGTCCATTACACTCAGCTGCCAAATTTCAAAAATATCGCCCGTTTCGTTTTAAAGATATTAATTTGGTGCCAAACTTTATCCCAACCCTGTATATAGTTCAATTTTCACATAAAAGTATTATTTTTATTTCCATGAAATTATAAAAAACTCAATAATCTCCTTGAAAATCTTCGAAATATTAAATTATCCCCAAAATAACAAGAAACGATAAAAAGATTTTAATGAACAACAACAACAAAAACAAAATTATGATATTTCATGTAGATAACTGATAATGCTTGGTAGGTTCGTACAAAACATTTCGTTGAATATCTCAAAAACCGATTTAAATAAAAGAAAAATTTTAAGCGGCAAAAAGCAGCAGAAACCTAGCACAATTCAGCATAATAATTTTTTTTTCGAAAATCAAGAAGTGCTGGGCCAACTTCACACACTCTGTTGCCAGGTATACTGGTGTTTCCTCCACCCTACTGATTTCTCTTATTTTTCCCCATATAAGAAGAAAACTGACGATTTTTCTGAAAATTTGACCAGCACAAGTTAGCACAAATAGAGAACAATCATACAAAAAAATTTTCGTCGAAAAAAAAATGAAAGTGCTGGGCTAACTTTTTTCCAATTTCTTTATTTTTAGGGTGAATTAGCTTGATATTTGTGAAAATAACTACGGCACAACTTTGCCTGAGATTAGCACAATGTTTTGAGCATGTTTCCTTTGAAAAAAAACAAATGTGCTGGGATTATTTTTTTTTTTATTTTCGTAGTTTGTACGAAAACGCGAATGATTTTCGGGAAAATATTTACGGTACAAAGCAGCACAAATGTAGCACAAATTTTTTCATTCGTTTTTGAGAGGAAAAAACGAAAGTGCTGGGCTATCTTTTTTCTTAGATTTCGATTTTTCAGGAAATGAGAGGGACTTTCGAGAAAATTCGAACGGCACAACTCAGTACATGTGTAGCACAATTTTATCAATCATTTAAATCCCATTTTTCGAAAAGTGCTGGGCTGGCTCATTTTTTCGGTTTTGGAAATATCTTGAAAACCACTTGGAATTAAGAAAAAAAATTATAGACACAAAGCAGCACAAACCTAGCACAATTCAGCACAACAAAATTTTTTCGAAAAAAAAAAGTGCTGGGCCAACTTCACACACATGACGATTTCTTGCTAATGCTTTATACCTAATGCCTGACCTCATCAACCGAATGTGGTTAGGATTGCCAGGGAGTATTTAGCAGAGGTTGATATCCAAGAATTCAACTGACCTGCTCTAAGGCCAGATTTGAACCCATTTGAACATGTTTGGATGCTCTTGGGAGGAAAATTCGATCTCGAGTACCAACTCCCGAAATTTTCAGCAGCTCAGTGATGCGGACACTCAGATGTAACCTCATCTTTTCAGAACATTCTGAAATAGATTTTTAGATTCTGAAAACTAAAATGTCCTAGTACATTGAAAAAATAACGCGTTGAAGAGATGAGGCAACATGTGTCTTTTCAAACATTCTTCTTGGCAAAGATATTACTACAGGGTCTATTGAAAACAAGCTAGATTACTTTCGATTATTTTTTTGTTCACCCCTGTTTATGGAAAAAACTGTATATGGAAAAAACTAAGTAGCTAAGAACGGTTTTCAAATAATTTGTGGATATTACGTCTGACAGCAGTTTCATGCGAAATTGTTATTCTGAAGCTATTTGAGAAAAGAACGAACAGTATTTTTCGTGAATTCATATGATCATTCATTGATTTCCTATTTTCCGAGATGAACATTCAAAAAACTACAGTTAAAATATCTTCAATTAATTTTTTACAGGAATTGCTTCCGAATAACCACATTTTGGGATTGGAACAAATTGGGAGGACGGAAAATGAAAAAATTCATAAAAAATTAAGAAAAGCCTTGAGCAGGAGCTTTTGAGCTCCCGTTCCTTGGTGGATTAATAAGACTATTACATCAGAATTTTATATGAAATTTAAAATTGATACCAAATACATAAATGCAGAATTTCAGCACAATCGGAGTAATATTCTGGAAATTATTTAAAACTGAAATATGTACAAAATGAATACATAATCAAAAAAATTAAATTCTATGGTTCTGATGATGCGATTCTCTTGAAATCGCACCTGAACATTCAGTATATCAGTCTTGATAAACAAAATATATTTCACTGGAATCGGATATTCTATTATAAAAATATATAGATTATTCATTTCAATATTCCAATTTTATGAAAATATAAAGTTTTTCATTTTCAATATTCCAATTGAATTTTCTATGGTTCTGTGTACACTATGGCCACAAAATTTTGCATGAGGCTTATTATGAGCATCTTGCATGTGGCTGCAACATTTCATTTCGATTGGTTTCGTTTTGTTTGAGATATTGAGGAACAAAAATTTTGAATGGCCATATTTTATGGACAACCTGTACGATTTGGCTGGTTAAAAACTCAACCGAGGCATTTGGGAACCGAACTCACCCTGAAAATCTCAAGTCTCTAGGACAAACCCCTTAGAAAGTTATCGTTTACGGACGGCACTGCCAGAATTGAATTTGACCACGGATTCATCATCAGGAGCCGAATCCTATCGTTTGAGATCATTTTCGGCTCAAATTAGAAAATTACAGATATTTGGGAGAAACGATATAGCACTCATTTAAATAGAACGAGCGCTCAAAAACACATGTGATGAAAATCATTCAACTATCGAAAAGCTTCACTTCCTTCATCACTGAGGATACTTAAATGATTACTTCCTTTCACCGTAGAAATAGTATATTATATTATAAGGATTAAAAGTGCATATTTTTTTTACGAGCAATATTTGCAGTTGCGAGGCGCAGCAAAATTGCGAGTTAAAATAGGCACTATAACCAAATTATTAACGATTCTTTGACTGAAACCAATTTTATTGTAATTTTGACTTTGTTGGAGAAAAAATAGTATATATTATTCGGACTAAAAGTGCCTATTTTAACTCGCAATTTTGCATTCGCTCGGCTGCGCCTCGCAACTGCAACTATTGCTCGTAAAAAAATATGCACTTTTAATCCTTATAATATAATATACTATTTTCACTGTTTAAAAAGCAAATAATGTCCAAGATTCAAACACGGGGCGCGGCGTGTCAACAAACCGTTCCTATAGTAACAACACAGAAAGATCACTGAATGCATAGAAAAATTGTATTGGAAGCATTATCTTCAATAATATTGTCATAATTATATTATACACTTATAAATGATGTAACAGCGCATGGATGGATTAGAATACCATGTATATATCAGAGATAGCATGATCACATATTCTGTTTGCATAATTGCCAACTGCGCTGTTACAATCATTTATAGAGACCCTGTATATCAGACGGTAAATTCATTCACAGTTGTACAAAAATGTTGTTCGTGTTTCGTGAGTATAAAAGCCGTGTTTTCATGGCACATTCGAGTGAATGATACTCTCATGTGCCGTGAAAAAAACTCTCATTTTACGCACTTAATACAAATATAACTATTTTGAGAAGAGAGGAGAAAAAGAGAACTTGTCAACCTCACAAAAAAATTGATATCCCGAAAGAAGGGTTATTTTGAATTTAGCGAATTCCGAACTGAAATTTTGCAAATCTACTGAAAATGTTATAATGGACAAACTTTTATTTTAGCATTTTTGAAAATTCTCGGATGTTTTGGCCTATTTCTTTCGAAACTGTCAAGTTTGATAGTTTTGAAGCAACTCATGGACTTCGTTCAAAAATCACCTCCGTTGAGTTTAATTTCTTAATTGCATTAGAAATCCACTCAAACTTTCGAGAGTTTCGAACGGAAATGAGTAAATATCACTTAAAGGAGTTAAATTTCTGGTGACCAAGTTTCCATGATTCACATTTTCTTTCAAAACAGAACTCATCTGCGAAAAACATTTTTCGAAAATATCGAGGGTGATGAGAAGTGCCCTTCGGTTTGGACGTACCTCTGGTTACCGAGTTTTCCATGAATCCCATTCATTTTCGAAGCAAAACTTCTCTGCGAAAAATTTTTTTTTCAAAAATATGAAGTGAAGTGCCCATATTATAAGAAATTTATATTACCGAAAGAACAGTCTGAAACTCTGAAAGATTTCAATTATAGATAATAAATAGAGATATGGGTTTCAATGATATCTGCTAGATAGCTATCAGCTTCTTCAACATCAAGTGGTAAAATAGGGCCCTAATGATCCCCATGACGCATTCAGAATGACGTCATCGTGGCGCGTAGAAGGTCAGCAAGGGATAGGAAGATTCAAATCGAATTGTTTCACAGCCTGACCTGATTTTCCCAGTAAGGAGAACGGGAATCAGGTCACGTCCTTCAAATTATTTGTTACTTCCAGGGTTACGCTCGAATGTTATTCGGATACAAGGTTCTGATCCCAAGATTAACATAGGAATTGAGAGTTTTTTATCCTTGACTAATGCCGAAGTGTGAATAGTGAAAAGTGACAAGAAATCTGAGAGAAATTACAATGTGCGAAGTTATGAGCATATGTTGAGATTGGAATATTCTGAGAAAAAGTGGTATCTTGTGACACATTTTGTGAATTCAACTTTCTTGGTCATATCAAACAGAAATATATGTTATAAAAACAAGCTAGACTTCAAGTTTTGTTTGGGATAACCATGAAATTTAATCCTTAAAATGGTTCGAAAGAGACCAATAATTCTCTGAGTATTCCAATCTAGAATAATCTTTGCACATGTCTTCTTTCTTAGATATCTGAGATATCTTGTCACTATCCACTATTCACCTCTCAATTCTCTCACTTTTCTCCGAAAGGTATCTTCAGACACAAGCTTGACGAATCGAAAAACTTTCAATTCTCTAAACAGAATTTCTCAGAAAATATTCGATAAATAACACTTCAATGAACTCAACTAGACATTTCCATATGTACAAATTTTCAATTGACGAAGCGATATAATTCTACTTCCGGAATGTATGCTCATTTTCATCTTTTACACTAAGGAATCTGAATTAAAAAAATTCAAGAAAAGACCAAAGCAGAAACTTTTGAGCGCTAGTTAATTGGTGGAGCAATACAGCTATCACCTGAAAATATGAATGCAATTTCTCAGCACGATCAGAATTATATTCTGGAAAATAAAAAGATGAAATATCCAAGTTGAAAGTCGATAACTAAAAATCGAAAATCTATGGTCATCCTCAATCTCGATTTCATTTCAATTGAAACGTATTTAATGGCAATATTAGAATTTTTTATATAACGGTAGAATTTCTATGGTTTTATTAACGCAACTCTCACAAATTTTTGCATACTGCATTTAATTGGCATTGAACATTTAACTGCAAAGTTTCAGCACAGTTGAATCGACAAACTCTGAATTATTCGAAAAAGTAGATACCTAATTTAAAAGTAGTTAAATTTTATGGTTCTGATGATGCGATCCTGGTCAAATTTTGCATGAACATTCAGTATATCAATCTTCATTCACAAAATAAATTTCACTCGATTCGGATATCTTGTCATAGAAATATAAGATCCTTCCTTACAATATTCCAATACAATATGGTTCTGTTAACAGTATGACCACAAATTTTGCATGAGGCTTATTATGAGCATCTTGCATGTGGCCGCATATTTTCATTTCAACTGGTTTTCTTTTGTCTGAGATATTGAGGAACGAAAATTTTGAATGAACTCAACTGCGGACTTTGTGAACTGAATCACCCTGAAAATCTGAAGTCTCTAAGACCATCCCTTCGAAAGTATGGTTTTACGACCGGACGGCCTCAGGGATCGAATTGAATCCGACCACATCAGGGGGTCGAACCCTATCGTTTGAGACCATTTTCAGCTCAATATTCGAAAATTACAGACATTTGGGCAAAACGATATAGCACTCGTTTAAGTAGAACGAGCGCTCAAAAATCGAAAGATCATGGGAACAATTCAATATCATCATTATGTCTTTCTCAACGATTTCCAAATTTGTCATAATGAAGTGGTTTCCTAGTAAATGGGTGATGAATCAGATAGAATTTCGAAAGAAATGCTTATCTTGGGAGTGAAACATAAGAGAATCAATTAATTCAGAACTACTCATCACCCAAATCAATTTTTTTGAAAAAGTTCATTATACAGGGTGTCCCACAACGATTAACACAAGTACCTAATATATCAAAATTGGGCACTAGTAGATAATTATAATTTTGGGAGTTTTAATTAGAGCAAATGTTGCATACTTTCTTGTTATTGTGTTATCCAATAAAGGTATTTGATTTTGATCACGTGACGTCGCATTCAAAATTATTAACGGTACAACCTGTATATTTGTGCCTTTCTTTGTTCCTTTCGATGAAACAATTCCAACTAACTGGCACACTTAGGATCTAAAGTGATTAATTCAAGAAAACATTTACTTGAAGGATTGTAAATTGAAAAATTCATGATTGAATTGCCTGTAATTTTCGGCAATCTCACATTCGTACGTGATGATCAAGACAAACCAATTCCTCACTCTACGATCAAAATGTGGAGATACACCACCTTGCTGCCACCACATTGTATTTCTTTAATTCAATGGAATGTCTTCAAGTAGGTCTGGAAGTGTATTTTGTAAACAATTTAGCTATCTCCCTCTAGTTAGTATACCACCATGAAAGTATCTACGGGCCACCCAACACAATAGAAATAGAAAAGATGCAACATTTGTTCTGATTTACACCTTCAAAATCGTAATTATATACTACTGCCCAACTCTGATATATTACTCGTCTTAACTGTCGTGGGACACCCTGTATAGTTCCATCAAGATGAGAAAAAACATTCAGAAAATCTTGACGTGAAGCCTGAAGTTTTGTGAGCTTGTTCATATCATGAAAAATGATCATTCAAATTCGAAAACTTGAGAACGATTGACTCCATTCTATTCCATTCAATTCAACTTCTTTAGTCAAGTCTCAAACCTACCTTGAAATGATCAAGTTTTGAAATCGTTTCTTCCGGAAGTTATTGTGTTAACTCCTAGCTGGACAGCTGGACAGAATAATATTTGACCTTGGATCATGAAGATGTTAGACCAGAAGTGTTCCATAAAACATTTCCCGTCGAAGGCATTCGAGGCTAATCAAAATTTTCCTCTTAAATAGCTATGTATGTTGAATAATTATGTATGTGTGAATGTTATAAAAATAGGTTATGGAAATGTTAAACTAATTAATGATTTATAGTATTACTAGCTTTTACCCGCGACTTCGTCCGCCTACCGACCTCTAAGATAGAAAAGTGATCAAATACTAACTTGAAGTCTTAGTAACACTCAATTAAAAAAAAATCAAAATCATTTCAGTAGCTATGGCGTCATGCGCTTCTTGACACGATCACGCTAGATTTCCGCGAGGTATTTTCCCGCCGTAAAAAGTAGCCTGTGTCCGTGCCTAGGATCCTATCTTTATATTAACCAAGTCTTATAAAAATCCGTTCAGACGTTAAGGCGTGAATGAGGTAAACTTTTAAAACAAACGATTAAAAATCACTAACTTAATTAGTTTTTTGAATTCTGCCTACGCCTTAAGTAGGATAGCATGAATATTAATAGCCCATATCCTTTTCTAGGTTACTATCTATCACCTAACTAAATTTCATCAAAATCCGTTCAGCCTTTTGGCATGATAGAGCAAAACTCCCAGCAAAACCATAAAAAAAATCACTTATTCAATTCAGTTTTCTGCCTACTTCCTACCCCCTAAGTACGATGACGTGATCATTTTGATCTTATATCCGTTTTTAGATAACCATGTATTACCTTACTAAATTTCATCCAAATCTGTTCAGCCGTTTAGACGTGAAAGAGCAAAAGTCCCAACAAAAACGACTAAAAATCACTAACTCAATTTAGTTATCTGCCTACTGCCTACCCCCTAAGAACGATGGCGTGATTATTTATAGCCTATGACCATTTCTAGGTTATCATCTATCACCACACAAAATTTCATCAAAATCCGTTCAGCCGTTTAGGCATGATAGAGCAAAACTCCCAGCAAAAACCATAAAAAAAATCACTAATTCAATTCAGTTTTCTGCCTACTTTCTATCCCCTAAGTACGATGACGTGATCATTTTGATCTTATATCCGTTTTTAGGTAACCATCTATTACCTTACTAAATTTCATCCAAATCTGTTCAGCCGTTTAGACGTGAAAGAGCAAAAGTCCCAACAAAAACGACTAAAAATCACTAACTCAATTTAGTTATCTGCCTACTGCCTACCCCCTAAGAACAATAGCGTGATTATTTATAGCCTATGACCATTTCTAGGTTATCATCTATCACCATACCAAATTTCATCAAACTCCGTTCAACCATTTAGGCGTGAAAGAGTAACAGACAGACAGACCGACTTCCGATTGTGATATTCCAGCAAAACAGTCTATCAGTTCAAGGATTTCTGGAGGAAATATTCGAAGTCAATATTACGGAGAAAATATTTATTTTAACGAATGAGCTTTCAAATATAGAATGATATAGAATCTAAGTTTATTCTGCCAAAACATACTTGTGATGACAGATTGGTATTTATTCAATATTAGTATTAGGAGAAATATCCTGCCAGTTTTGTCAAATTTATAGAATTCCAATGGGTTCTTATCGAAGTTAACAAGTTAACCATTCTTAAATATTAAGGAACTGCTCAAAGAAATGTCCAATAAAGGGTATAACCGGGTTTCAATGGTAAATCTGCCCCCGCGGCTTTTTCGATTCATCTTGTGGGAATCGATTAGGCTTGAATGAAAATAATTCAACCAATTTTTCAGCTTTTTATCTCTAGCAATTTTTGAGATTTTTGTAAAAATGCTTTTTTCGATTTTATTTTATTTTCTCTTGTGAAATCCAAAATTTTCTAATAGTGATTTTTTCTTTTGATTCTTTGCTATTAAAGGAATAGACGTATAATTTTTTTATGAATTTCAGCTGAAAAATCGATTTTTAGAAAAAAATAAAATTATAGTAATTTGTTTTTCGGTGTTCTTCAAAAGTGTCCACCGTCATTTTTTGACATAAAATGTCTTCTTTGGTCCTTTATACCCTGGAATTTTTTCACATTTTTAAAATTGGTGGAACATTTTGAAAAAAAAATTAAAACTGTTTGAATTTTGGGATTCAGCAGATATCCATCAAATTTTGGTGCCGTTGTATTCATATTGGCTCCCTGAACAATATTAGTGAATAATAATAGTGATAGTGATAATAATATAACTCTACACAGACGTGTGTATTTTTTTAAACAATATTTCAAATCAATAGGTGATTGGTAAAAAATTGGTTTGTTCTTCGTATTGTTAAAACTAGAGATTATTTAAATTTTTTTAAAATATCTTTCTTTTTGAAAGTTGTAAATTGGTTCACTATAAAATGGAAAAATAACTTAAATTCATTTATAATGCCATACATTTATTATTTATTATTATTGGTAAAAAATGTATCCAGATGTTTTGTATTACTTATATAGCAAAAAAACACCCGAAAAATTAACCAATTCAATGTTTGATTGCCAATTCATGGTTCACCTCATTGGATTATTGATATTTTTTTGTTTAGGTGAGTTTTTTACATTGCAATTTCATACGGATCTTTTGAATTGAACAAAAAATTAGTGGTGAAGTGTTACAATAAAATTAAAAAGTTATTAAAAATAATTATTTAATTAACATAAGCAAAAGTATCTATTGCATTCCATGACATGAATGAAAAGCATCATATTGATCCCGAAAATAAGTTTTTCATTCGCGGATTTAAAAGTTAAACAGCAAAATGATGCATCTATCTTCGTTTTTTTGTCCTCCTGTAAAATTGGATACTTTTGTTTAGTAACGGTTTACTTTTAAAGCTGCGATTTGTGTTCATTATCGGGCCAAATCGGTTGGTTAGTTTCGGAATTATTGTCAATGCATTATTATCCTTATGTTTCTCGATATTTCTATAACTGCTCAATCAGTCGATTTGAAAGTTATTATTCGAGTTTGAATAGAGGATGACTGTAAAATTTCATTTATGTATATTTACACGATTTAAAGAAATCACGACCGAAAGTATGGTTCTGTATTTCCATACTTTCGATCCGAATAATAGTTTCAAAACTTTCTGCGACACTGTTATATGATCTATTAGTTTCATTCTATTAATTTATGAAGTCAACTTTCCTGTTCAAATCTTTAATCTACGTTGTGAATTTCATCCCTGGAGGGTTGTACTTTTCCGAAGTTACCGTCAAATCCGATCAAATTTATTCGATCTTTTATTGGATGATGGCTTTCCATATGATGTATTTGAGTTTTGCAATTATAATTGCAAAATAAATAATATAAACAATTCCTGGGTGAGCGATTTTATATGAAAATTAGTGAAGATGAGCTATAATTACATACACTGAATGTTTATTTGAAAGGGAGTAAAGGGACAAAACAGTAGACTGAAAACCAATCTAGGAGGATATGTGATTCGAGTCAGGGGAGTAGAATATCTCTACGCACTAAACTGATTGGTAATTAATCAACTCTAAACGTTGGTTTAACTATTTGCGAATAATTTGATATCAAAATATTGTTTTGCAAAATTTCGTAAGATTAAACTAATCTGCCATAGAAAACGGTGGTATCGCTGAAAAGCTACTTTTATTATAGTGGTTTATTTCAACCAACCAGATATCGTTGATTTTTTTTTCATTCATGTTCAGGTTCCCACGAAAGGAGATATCCTGTAATGTTCAGAGATCATCGTGAGAACCAAGGGAAATAAGGTAGGAATTGGTGTTCTTTTTGATTTTCTGGAGGTTATATGCCTCTAGGAACACTTCCCTAGGCAGCCTCGCTGTTCGTTGGAGTCGTTGAAAGGGGATGTTCGGCAGGTCTCTAAAGTGACCACATAGGGGTGCGAAGATCGAACATGACGTGTCAACCTCCAAGAGACTGTCAAAGGAGGAAAGATTGATAATATTTTAGAAGAGCATCGCCCATGAAAATATCGATAGAATAGAGACAGATCGCCAATCCTTCTACGGTGTTCCAGAGAATAAGCGAGTTAGTGAGCAATGCATCACCGACGAGACGAATTGCCCTTTTTTGGACATAATCCAACAGCTTCAGAACATGTTTAGGTGCCGCACCCGAAACATGGCACGAAACAGAATACCCAGTTTTTGGGATGAACTTTTAGCGATTGATCTCACGTGATTTTCCCAAAAAAAGTTATTGCTGATAGTAATACCAAGCATCCAGATGGATGACTACAGATAATAAGAGGTATGGTTAGTCCTGACAAGCTTATGTTGGGCATAGTAAGGTCGGCACTTCTAGAGAAAAGACACACTTGTGTTTTGTTAGCATTGAAATTTACTAAGTTATTGGATCCCCATTCGAGAATTGTTGCCAAGTCCATATTTATGTTGTCAACATTACTTCCTCGTTCGTTTCTGATTTGGCGGGTTGATATTGGAGCCCTGGAAGAAAAGGCGGTATGGAGGGTATACTATCATCCGCGAAGCTGTACACTGGACATAAAGTTGCCCCTAACAAATCATTAATGTGAAGAAGAAATAGTGTTGGTGCTAGAATTGATCCCTGCGGAATACCAGCATTTATGATTAGAGACACAGATGAAACTCTATCCACTACCACATGGAGAGATCTGCTTGAGAGAAAACTTGCTAGCAGAGAACATAGCTGAGGAGGCAAGCCATAAGATGGAAGTTTGGCGAGAAGTCCCTGGTGCCAGACTCGTTCGAATGCCTTGGAGATATCTAGTGCCACGGCTTAGGTTTCACCAAATTTTTCAATAGATAGCTGCCATATACAGGGTGTTCTGATTTGTTTCCGACAAACTTGAATGGGTGATAGATCACATCATTTTAAGCAAAAAAGTTTCTATAAACATGGGTCCGGAAACGCTTCGTTTCCGAGATACAGGGTGTTAAAGTTGAAAAAATAATTCGCGTTTTCTTTAATATGTTTTGACTGCTTCGAAATCCTTTCATGAAATTTCGTATGCAGGGTTTTTTTGGGACGATAAATTCAAATTTGTGGTCAATTTAGTTGTATTTTCTAGAGGGCGCCACCGGCAACCATTTCAACCCATGTAAAACGTTGCAACTTCTTTGTGCTGCCCTGTACACCGTTTTGGACTTAAAAAATCGATTATTTCGTCCTTTTTACTTAAAAAAAGGTATACTTCATCGAAGTCGCTAGGAGCAATCGTTTCAGAGAAAAAAGCATTTAAGGCTAAAGGGTCCCAAAACTTCCGAAAATTATTCCCATTCAAATATTTAATCCAAATTCATTTTGAAAATTTCTAAGGCAAAATGCATGCGGATTTTCTATTGCCTACTAATAAGTAGAAGCGGTATGCTATGTAATTGTTGTTTTTAAGTAGAATCAGTCGAAAGATATTGAAGAAAACGGGAATTTTTTTTCAACTTTAACACCCTGTATCTCGGAAACGAAGCATTTCCCGACCCATGTTCACCCATTTCAGTTTGTCAGAAACAAATCAGAACACCCTGTATGTGAGACGTATGCGAGCAGGTCACCAGTTGATCTTTGATGACGGAAACCATATTGCCTATCGTTGATAATTCCTGAGTGTTCCAGATACTTGAGCTCGATGTTGATGGCTTTCTCCATGACTTTTAGAATAATAGACAGCAGTGCGATAGGTCTGTAGTTGCTAGGCAGGGTCTTTTGGACTTTTTTGGGGACTGGATGTACTCTTGCAACTTTTCAGTTGGACGGAAATATCCCCAATTTGTAGGAGTGGTTAAACAACTTGCAGGGAACAGGTGTCAGTTCGGGAGCCCATTTTTCGAGAACAATCGGTGGGATTCCGTCAGATCCACAGGCTTTGTTGGTGTTGAGACCCAACAAAATCTTTCTGATAGTACGTTGGCGAAATGTGATCTCAGGCATATGACTGCCAATAGGTGTAATGTTAGGGGTTGTTTTCTCTCGATGAATCAAGAGTGGAATTTTCAGCAAATAAACAGGCAAAAATGTTGGCTTTTTTGGGCAGCTAATCATTTTCTTTGGGTAGAGGAGAAAATGAGCTGGGGTTGAAGTTTTTTCCCACAGTTTTGGCGAAAGACCAAAAGGAACGGGATTCGTTAGGACATTCAACGAGTTTTGATCTTATTTTGGCATTGTGAGCATCTTTGGAAAATCTGATTGTTTCATTGCTTATGTTTCTAGCCTCGACATATACTGCTCTAGTCTCAGGGCCCGGATCTTTTTGCAATTGATGGAATGCTGCGTGTATGAAAGCGACAGCTCTAGAGCAGTTTCTGCTAAACCAGATCTTATTGGAAGATGTTACTCTTGCGGTGTTTAGTATGTAAGTTTGCATCCCCAAAATAATGATTTCAGAAATTGTTTCGGCACTTGTTGTGTTGGATCTTCTGAGGAGAAACAAACTCTCTTCCATGGAAATGTCGAGAAAAACATACGGAGACCTTCCCAGTCGGCCGAGTTTTAATGCCACATTGGACGAGGCGGTATTGCGCTAAATTACAGGTTGTGGAGATGAGGGTGTGGTCAGAGTTTCCAAGTGGGACACAAACTTCAATTCTATACATATCAGGATTGGTGTTGAGGAAAAGATCTAGTGTATTGACAGACTGGTTGTTGATGATATCAATTCTTTATTAAAAAGCATTAAATTTTACATCTTAGTTCAAATGTTGACAACCCTCAACTTCTTACGTCTGTAGGTCGGAAAGAACTCCACCGATTGAAAAATGTCAAGGAACTAATCGTTTAGAAAATTCAATTGTGAATTAGACCCCTTTTAAAAAATCTATTTTGCGCACTCCAGTGCTGAGATTAATTTCCATCCAATTTCTGCTAAGGCAGCACGGCCCACGAAACATCTTCTGAACTCAAAACTTCTAACTTTCATGCATTTTTTTTTCTAGTGACATTGAATTTAGTTAACTCGTATAATAGTTTAAAATAAAAAATTATTATATCAAGCTCTGATTACGTGGTAACCATCAATAATTAATGATTCACCAGACGATCACAAAAAAAGAACAGGGAAGAGAAAATTCTTTGCACATAATAACAAGGTATGTAGTTATTCATAACTAATAATTTAAATTTTATTAATTGAAAATTAGGAGAATTATTGAGAGATATTGCTGAATCCGTCTTCTTCTTTTGCTCCAGTACCTCGTCTCAGAAGGTTCTGTAGACAAAACAAGAGTTCTATATTATACTTATCATCAGGAATGGATATACCTACGTCAAATGATGAATATTTAATTGCAATACAAAATATGATGTCTAGCGAGATCGCCTTCTTTTACATGGTACGGCTTCTTCTATATCCTGCTGCTCTTTCACCTCTCCTACGGCTGATCCTATCTCTGTCTCGATCATCTTCGTTTTCGGAAGTACTTGAGATTTCAGAGGAGTCGATATCTAGGACACGCTGCTCACCGACAGAATTGAGGCATGCATGACCCTTACAGTTGGCGCAAACATTTTTTGCACTCAGTTTTGCAGGAGCAGAAATGTTGTTCATAAGGACTCGGGTCCTGGGGGCCGAGTGGTTTGCAGAGGCATCAGACCATCTGGGGTGGATTTCCATCCCCACTGATCTGCATTCATCTCTCGGTCCCTTCACATCTTCACCTGTGAAAACGCCCTGGAGGAATGTTGGTGAGCGGCCAGTTCAGTGGGGGGCAACGACGTTAATATCAGTTAGTTGAGAGATTCTGTTACCTGAGTAAACAGCTGCAGTGAATTTCGCTTCAGCATCAGCAACCTGCTCAGGAGTGACTTTCTAGTTGAGGAAAATCGAAATGACATCTAGGAGATCGCGATTTTTGGCGAGAGTTTTGAAAAATGTTTTCTTGCCTTGTCGAAAAAACGAAGTGGTCGTGTCGCAGCGGCTGAAGGCATGGAGAAACAAGATATGTCGTTTTTAATCTAGATATAGCATGGTATTGGTGAGACTATAGATTACAGTTTTCTGTCAACCACTTGTAACTGATCTTCGCGGTTGAGTGTTTTTTGATCAAATCTACTGACCATCTAAAAGAAGGCGATCTCGCTAGACATGAACAATACCTTCGTTGCAACTTAAGCTAGGATCAGCGCGTACTGGTTTTGGCTATATACACACACGCAGCTAACAAGAAGATGAATTGTTTTAGCGGAACAAACACTCCGGAGGCAAAATACCCCCTCAGTCGGATCTCCGGGAGGGGGTGTCTGCTCGAACAAATCATCGGAATAATAAAAGCAACAAGGAAACTTTCACATTCGCAGCATGGAATATTCGTACACTCCAAGATTCCGACACCTCAAATCGACCTGAAAGAAGAACGGCCATTATTGCTCAAGAGCTGGATCGTCTCGATGTCGATATTGTGGCACTAAGTGAGACGCGTCTTTTAGACGAAGGAAGCCTTGTCGACGGCAACTACACTTTCTTTTGGAAAGGTTTGCCGAATGGATCTCCAAAGATACACGGAGTTGGCTTCGCAATAAGAACAAGTCTAATGCCTAGACTGACAGAAATACCTCATGGTATATCTGAACGATTAATGACGCTAAAATATCAATTGCAGGATAAAAGCTTTCTGCACGTCATCAGTGCTTACGCACCAACCTTGAGCGCCGAGCAGCAGACCAAAGAAGCCTTTTATGAGCAACTCGAAAAACTACTCAAACAAATTCCAAGAAATCACCGGGTAATTTTGTTAGGCGACTTCAATGCGAGGGTAGGCAGAAACGCTGAAATCTGGCAGGGCGTAATTGGCCGTCATGGAATGGGAAATATCAACAGTAACGGAGAGCTTCTGATGACAAAATGCATGGAGCATAATCTAGCTATAACCAACACGCATTTTAGACAAAGAAATAAATACAAGGGCACATGGCAACATCCGAGATCCAGGCACTGGCATATGATTGATTACATTATAGTCAAGAAAAAACACTTAAAAGAGGTGAAAATTACCAAAGCCATTACCAACATCGAATGCTGGACTGATCACCGCATCGTAATCTCTAAAATGACAGCAGCCTTAAAACCATCTTATCGAAAGAAAAAACAAACGAAAACCAGAACGAGGATCAATACTGAACGGCTGCAAACCAAGTTATTGTAGACCAGCTACGTCAAGATGTGGAGTCAAGATTAACAGATCTAACGACCAACGACCTCGATGATGTTGAAACACTTTGGGCAAATATAAGAGACTCCCTTTACGCGGCCACTATATCAGTCGTTGGCGTCACAGAAAACAAGAAGCAAGAGGACTGGTTTTCTGAAAATTTACATCAAATACAACCCATCCTGGATGAAAAACATAATGCTTTCCAGTCAATTCAGACCAAACCGAATAAAGAAAATCAAAAAAAATATGATGATGTAAAACAATCAGTACGCAAAAAAATAAGACAAATCAAAAATCAATGGTGGACTAACAAAGCAAGAGAGATTCAAGGCTATGCAGATCAGCATGATCAAAAACGCTTTTTTGACGCTGTTAAGAAAGTATATGGTCCGATACAAAAAAAAGTCTGCCCACTCAAAGACAAAAATGGAAATTTAATAAAAGATAAGAACCTACTAAAGGAAAGGTGGAAAGATCATTATTCAACAATTCTAAATCAACATTCTGCTACCAACAATAGAGCCATAACCTGTTACCTCAGTACGACCTCGCAATGCCTTTAGACAACGAGATTACCCTGGAGGAAATTAAGGAGGCCATAAGTTACCTGAAAAACAATAAGGCATCGGGCGCGGACCAAATACCAGCCGAAATATACAAAGCGTTGTTAAATCAAGGCAGAGTCATAGAAGAACTTAGATCTTTCTTCAACTTAATCTGGGCCAAGGGCGAAGTTCCTCAAGATTTCCGTGATGCCTTCATAGTGAACATATTTAAAAATAGGGAAGTGCTGCAGACTGTGGAAATTACAGAGGTATCTCATTGCTGTCAACTGGTGGAAAAATACTAACCAAAATAATGGCAAACAGACTAATAAAACATGCTGATCTTATCCTTCCGGAAACTCAAAACGCATTCAGGCCAATAGAGGCACGACAGATCTAATTTTCACTCTTAGGCAACTCCAGGAGAAATCGAAAGAACAGCAGTCAGGATTGTACATGGCCTTCATCGACCTAGCCAAAGCTTTCGATTCCGTTAACCGAGAGGCATTATGGAAATCCTCGCCCGTTTCGGTGTGCCACCCAAGTTTCTCACTGTATGCAGAAGTCTTCATGAAAACAACTGGTCCAGGGTTCTGATAGACGGCGAACTGACGGATCCTTTTCTCACCCAAACTGGAGTCAGACAGGGCTGCGTACTAGCACCGATCCTGTTTAACCTATTTGTTACTGCATTAGCTCTTATGGTTGATACCAGACTACAAGAACGAGGCATTGCGATTAAATACAGATTCGATGGAGGTCTTTTCAATTTAAAGAGACTCAGAGCCAAAACCAGATCAAGGTATATTTCCGATCTACAATATGCTGACGATTGTGGTTTAGTAGCGGAGTCACCCGAACAGCTACAGGCAATGCTTGAAACTTATGCATGGGCTTACGATGCCTTAGGTCTCAAAATAAATATCAACAAAACCAAGACAATGTCTACTCCACCTGCACGAGAACAACTACCTATCAGGATTCAGGGCGAAGCATTGGAAACTGTAGGGCATTTCAACTATCTTGGTAGCATCGTAAACAGCAACGGTAATATAGACGAAGAGATCCAGCATCGCATCAAAAATGCTACCTCGTCCTTCTGGAGACTCAGATCTAGGGTTTTCGATAACCATGACCTATCCATTTCCACCAAAATTGCGGTATACAAAGCCATAATAATTCCATCATTAACCTACAGTTGTGAGACTTGGGTTCCGTACAGGCGACATGTTAGGGCTCTGAATCGCCTCCAACAAAGACAGCTGCGGCAGATCATGCATGTTAGGTGGTTTCATAAGATATCCAACGTTGAGATCCTTCAAAGGGCCGAGTGTAAGAGCATATCTGTAATAATCGGTCAGTCCCGCCTCAGATGGGCAGGTCACGTTGCTCGGATGACTGAAAACCGCTTACCAAAATGCGTCCTATATGGAGAGTTGGAGAGCGGTCGACGTAAGCAAGGAGGACAGTTGAAGCGCTACAAAGATGTGCTGCACTCGGACTTGAAGGCTCTTAATATTAACAACAATTGGGAAGACACTGCACAAGATCGCGCCGCATGGAGAAGGACCGTTTCCCTGTTCGACGATAACCAAACAAACAGGCCACGTCGAATCTCTCTGGTGAGAGCTACCAGTGTGTGGAGTGCGGAAGAAGTATATCTTCAAGAATTGGCCTATTCAGCCACATGCGCAGTCACAGAAGACAACAACAGCCACAAATTAATGTTTCCGATAGTAGATAATAGTTTATCTTTTGTGTTTGTATATTCGGTAATCGAATAAAGCTATATATATATATATATATAGTTCACTGTGCTAAGAGTCTTCCTGTATATGAAACAATATAGGTTAAGGGTGTAGAGACTCGGAATTTAAGGAGAAATAAGTGTACTCTGTTTTCTCAACCAAGCTTTCGCAATGTATTTATTGCATCTTCAGGGTTTCTACAAAGAATATACTATAGTATAACTTTGAATACATATAAATTTGTTGTTTACATACCGAATTTGAGGTTAAAATTGAAACTCATCAGTTTTACGAAACAGGAATGTTCTGTAGAGTTAAAATAGAACATATATGACAAACATTACATTGAAATAAATTAGGACGGGACAATATAGTCATTATGTTAAAAAATTTGTGGCCATTTTCTTTCTCATGTGGATTTTGACTGAAGATAAAATATTCGATGGTTTAATTTGTTTGCTTCTTCATTCGTCAACTGGACCGTCATAGTATTCACAAATTTTAGCCTGTTCTAGAAGGTAGATATAGATGTTGCTCAATTTGTTGGTGTCTGATTTTTTATTTATGGCATTATCACATCTGTTTATTTGAACCATCTCATGAATGAGTCTCTTCTGATAATTGTTTTGTGTTTTTAATATCTTTACATTTTGAAAATCGATCTGATGGTTACAATTATGCGCATGCGTTGCCAATGCACATCTATCTTTATACCGGGTGATATCTGATTTGTGTAGTGCGATTCTGTTTTTGACCCACTGAGATGTTTGGCCCACGTATATGCCCTCACAGTCTTGACAATTTATTTGATATATAACATTACTTTTTTGGAGAGTTGGTATTGGATCCTTGAGTGTGCTGTATATTGTCTTAACAGTTTTCTGATTTTGAGAGGCTATGAGTACGTTTTCTTCTTCGAATATGGATTTAATTTTTTCGGTGAGGCCGGTGATGTTTGGAAAGGAGGCATACATTTTGTTCTCTGTGGTTTCTCTGTTTCTGTTTGTTATTTCATTTGAACTATATAGAAGTTTGTTTATCATGGTCTTTGGATAGGAATTCTGTATTAAAATTTCAAATAAGTTCTTAAGCCCCTCCTGTCGATAATGTTCATGACAGATTTTTGTAATTCTATCCCTCATTCCTTTGATAAAATTAATTTTGATGTTTATACTATGGTTCGAATGGAAATTAATGAATTTATTAGAGTTTGTGTTCTTTCTATACCAATTCAGTTTAATTGAGTTGTTTATTCTGTATACTTTAGTGTCTAGGAAAGGAACTCCTTGGTCTTTATCCTCTTTTTCAATTGTGAATTGGAGATCTTGGCAATACGAGTTAAAACATTTTAATACGTTTTCTATTTCGTCTTCAGGTAGTGCTATTAGAATATCGTCAACAAACTTCTTTAATAGGGGTACTTTGAACTTTAACATTTTTAAACATGACTCTATATGGTCATCCATAACATAGAGTGAGAGAATTGGACTCAACTTTGATCCCATTGCACATCCAAAAAGTTGTTGGTAAAATTTTCCTTTATATGAGCAATAATTATTTTCTAGTAGAAAAAGCGTGATTTCCAGAAATAATTTCTTATCCACATTAGTGTGTTGTTGAATACTATCCCATCTTTTTTCCAACACCTGAATTATTTTGTTTTTTTCCAAGTTCCCAAATAAATTCACTACGTCAAATGATGCTAGTTTGTGGTCCTTTGGGAGGTTAATATTGTTAACAAGGTCAGCAAAATGAAATGAATCTTTGATGTAGTATTCGTTGTTAGTATTGTAAGCTGCTTTTAAAATGTCTGCAATAAACTGGGACAGTTTTGTCATGGGGCTGTTAGTGCTAGATATTATTGGTCTAAGTGGGTTACCTGGTTTGTGAACTTTGGGATTGCCATATATTCGTGGGCTTACTGAATTATAATTCTTCATTTCTTTGGCTTGTTGGTGAGTGATATATTCTCTATCGCATAACCTCGATATGTAACTGTTACATTTGTTTTGGATGGTGAGTGTCGGATCTTTGGTTAGCACTTTGAAATCCTTGGAGTCCAGTATTGCTTGAATTTTATTTTCATATTCCATCCTATCCATAATAACAGTGGTTCCTCCCTTATCGCTGTCCAGTACTATGATGTCGTCATTCTCTCTCAAAAACTTTCTTGTTTCATTGTACCATTTATTTATTGGTGAATTAACTGTGTGGTTTTGTGTGTATATATTTGTTATTACGTTAGTTGCTCTCACTCTCTGTAGGTCTTTGCGGTTATCAGGCACTGCTAATAAAATATATTCAAGGTCAGCTATAAGATTTTCTATTTTTATATCTTTTTTTGTTGGTGGTAGACTAAATTTTGAGCCCAGAGATAAAAGGTTTACAACGTTTTTTGGAATGACCTTTTGTGATAAATTTTTTAGCCATTGTTCTTGAATTTCTATTTTCTTTAGTTGTTTCCTCCCAAGTTCTTCTATTTTTTTCATGTTTATGTTTTTTATTTTATGGAACTTTTTGTTATAGGCTATGTGTAATCTATGAGAGTACTCAGTTAATATGTTTCGGGGTAGATGACGTAAATTGTTCTTTACCTCAGTGATCTGATGTTCTAGGTTATTTATTTTTTGATTAACCTGACTAATTTCCAAACTGAGTATATTTCTTATCATCTTATCATTGAAGTTCTTAATTTTTGTATTCAGTCTTCTATTTCCATGTTCGAATAATCCCATCACATTCTTGTAGAAACCCTGAAGATGCAATAAATACATTGCGAAAGCTTGGTTGAGAAAACAGAGTACACTTATTTCTCCTTAAATTCCGAGTCTCTACACCCTTAACCTATATTGTTTCATATATATATATATATATCTATATGGTTAATTATTGCAATTAAATATTCATCTTTTCAAGTATATCCATTCCTGATAATGAGTAAATTATAAAACTCTTGTTTTGTCTACAGGACCTTCTGAGACGAGTGGGCGGATGCAGCAATATCAACTCTCCTTATTGTTAATAAATTAAATTTAAATTATTAGTTATAAATAACTATATACCTCGTTATTACGTGCAAAACATTTCTCTTCCCTGTTTTTTTTTTTCTGTGATCGTCTGGTAAATCATTAATGATTGATGGTGACCATGTTCTCAGAGCTTGATATAATGATTTGTTGATTTTAAACTGTTATACAAGTTTACAAAATTCAATGTGACTAGAAAAAAAAATGCATGAGAGTTAGAAGTTTTGAGTTAAGAAGAAGTTTCGTGCATCGTGATGCCTTAGCGGAAATTTGGCGTTACGGACTCTTTCGGTTAGAAATTCATATCTCAGCACTGGAGTGAGCAAACTACAAATTTCAAAAAGAGTCTAATTCACAATTAAATTTTCTAAACGATAAGTCTTTTGACA
Organism: Propylea japonica; assembly: GCA_013421045.1. Classification (NCBI taxonomy): domain Eukaryota; kingdom Metazoa; phylum Arthropoda; class Insecta; order Coleoptera; family Coccinellidae; genus Propylea; species Propylea japonica. The sequence continues at coordinate 24,530 of JACDNR010000222.1, read as the reverse complement.
TTTTTCAATCGATGCAGTTCTTTCCGACCTACAGAAGTTAGAATTTGAGGGTAGTCAACATTTGAGCTAAGTTTGTCAAATTGCCCATCTTTGCCAGACAATGGTGGCTGAACAGCTTAACCGTTTTCCCTGCTTCAAACGCCACTAGACGTAAAATTCAATGATCTTCAATGAAAAATTGATCAAGATTGCGTACTTTTTGAGATATAAGCAAAATAAAGAAAAGTGCGAAAATGTTGCGGTTTTTATGCTCTAAAATCTGAAGCTCAAACTTGAAACCGTCGCAAACTCAGACACCCGTTATTCAAGACCCCCAGAAGGGATTGAAACGATTTCCAGCTATTGAAAAATTTTAGGGGCTAGCGCACTAATATGCCTGGGCTATCATGTGCATTTAACGTTTAAATGAAGAGTAGAAATTCTCTAAAAAAATTGGCATCCGATGAGAGGGATCCTAGGATTTCTTGTCAGACAGTTAAATTTTGCGTATCTACTGTTTTCCTCGTATCGTTGACAATCATGAAACAGTCGTATCGATGAATCAGCGGTAGGTAAACAGTCGACGAAATTGTACTCCTGCTATATGAACATATAAATAGAACGTCCCCTTCATAAATATCCACAAAGATATTTCAGGACGCCAATTTAAACACTTGACAGAATTACTTCCAACATGGAAATGTTTGTGAGATGTTGTTGGCGTTTTATAAGAAAAATCGGAATAGTGCTGATGGAAATGGAAATTTTTATTTCAATTATAGCCTAGTCGATAATTTTAATATATTCGATATACATCGAAATGAACTAATTAAAATAATATGATCTAAGTCAATATTAACTTCAAATTCCAAATCCAACAAATCTCGTCATTGCATTCAACTCAGGCAATAGTGATCTTGGCTTCAGGACTGCTAATAGGGTGAATAATACATTCCGTTTAAATTATCGACGTTTCGATCCTATTCATTAACTTCAAAGTTAATGATTCATGTTGGTCAACGATAAAACACATACCTATGATCCTATTTCAATCAAATACTTTGAAAAACCCTAACACATGTTTTCAATATTTAGTACTGTTGGGCAATTCTTGACTATTACTACAATAATTGAAAGTAAAAATGGCGAAGATCGACCAACTCACCGCAGAATATCTGGGTGTTTGCGTGATGGGAAATGGGCTATGGCCCTCCGAGATTCACAGAACTGAAAGATTGGGATTTCTGCATAGCTGAGATCGTGAAAACACTGAAAAAACCACCCACTAGAGATAACTTTTACAAGGGGTTTCACTGTAGAGTGTTTGGTGATTCGACTTGATCCTATAATCTATGGTTACGAAGATATACTCAATTTTCTGACACCTGACTTTTTTTTCAAAGCTGACGAGATGGTCCTCATTTCTTGTATCTCCTAAAATCACTAAAATCCAGATAACATGAATAGCTGCACCTGTTTTCCTCATAAAATCTTGATGATAGAATTGAGAATAACCTGAAAACAGTATAACTTGGTGTACAAATGTAAAGAAAAACTTCCCTATTTCGATAGCTTTCCTAAAAAACCTTCTTATGGCTGAAAACCAGCAAATAACAGACTTTTTCGAGTCTTTCAGATATCCTCTATTTTACTTGAATGATCGAACCGCGGCACGCTTACGAATCACGAGTGAAATACAGGATATCCAAATGACTCGAAAAAGTCCGTTACCTTTTCGGTTTTTCCAGCCATAATTTTGATTGCACAAAGAAAATATTGACGTATGTGTACCTTTTTGAAAAGCTAACAAAACAGGGGAGTTTTTCCTTACATTTGTACACCAAGTTCATATTACTTTTTTCAAGTAATTCTCAATTTCATCATCAGAATGTTTTCTTTTTAATACGAGGGCGAATCAAATATAAACGAGACTTCGCTTTTCAGGCGCAATAGTGAGGGAGAAAGTTTCTGATTTTGTTGTTCTTGGGTACGTTTGTCTGGAGTAGGAGCAAGAGGTACCTCCGTCAATTGCGCATCGTGTTGTTTTCTCCACTCCTTTCTTGCTGGTTTATACTATGGGGTGTAGTGGTGCACCCATGTTTCATCACAGGTGACAATGTGAGTGAGAAATTGGCCTCCTTGTTCCTGAAATATTGTAAAAAGACGCCCACACACCTGAATAATCAATACGATAACTTTTGATATGGGACATCTTGCAAACTTTTCGAGTTAGGCCGAAAGCTAGAACAGGACCAGTAAATTATCATTCTTCCTATTCGAACATACGGACAAAAACTTTCCAATATACTCATCGTTATTCCAAATTACACGTCCCTTTGGTTTCCATATAATTAAAATTGTAGATTTGTCAAAAAGTTCGATTAAGTGAGTTCAAATTTATTACCTTTCGAAAGAGAGATAAACGCTCTGGCTTCAGTGTCATAAAGGCTGTTATCGGGAAGTGATTTCTAGTGTTCTCTTGTAGTCATTTTCTGGACTTTGTTAATGTTACTAATGGTTCGGTGCTGACGAAATTTTGTACCCACATGCCTTTGTGTGGTATATACAAAATTTCTGACTGATTCGATTTACAGTCTATTGGACCGATTCCACTCATCGACGAATTCAGTCGAGGAATTAAGGTCTGAATCAACTGACTTCAACATTTTTTTCGTTGTATCGTTATAGCATGTATACCTCTACTTCTACTCACAAAATGCAGTCCAAATTTTGCCTACTTATTCTTACTCGGAAATAAGAAATGATAGATTCATAGGATCCGTATCCGATTCAATATTTCAGACACCCTGTGCAAAAATTTTGATGTGTAATATGCAACAATTTTCTGAGATATTGTATAAAAGGAATCTTGGGACCAAATGCAGAGTTCTATACCTCCGAAATGGGGGCCCATTTAAAAAAATGAAGCAAGGGGACCCCTAGAGAACAAAAGACCTTTATGGTAGCAGTTCTCGGGGGAATGACCCCAGCCATAACGAACCCAATTCAATAGTAATAATAATGAGACTAAATTTTCTTTTCGAGTATTCGGTTGAATTTTGTTGCATATATTTCGAGACACTCTTTATAGTAACGCCCAATTTTTCCGTTTCACACACAAGGTTGTGATGGAGATGTATTTCTAATAATGTCAATTAATATCGGAAAAAAGTATATGCTTGAAAAATAGTCAATAGCTAGTAAAATATTTCGAAAAAAATTTCTTTCGATTCGGACAACAACAATCAATTTTTCAACGAAATTTTTTTAAAAAATAATATGTTCCTACAAAAAAATCCAATAGCAACTGTTATTTGTAGCAAAAATAGAAAGTTGGAAATTATAAAAAACTGATTGAATAATATTAGCTGGCCTTCTTCCGGAATGGTGCCCTTTCAAGAAAATTTTTTGGGTCCCCCTGTCTTTGGAAACAAAAATTTTTTTGCTTATTTCTATTCTTTCAATTTCATTATTTTGTAGGAAATCCTATTTTGTTTGTAAATTTTTTGACTTGTCGATTCTTTCGTAGCCACTGATTCGAAATCTAAATCTGTTTCTGTCAATTATTTTAATTTCATATTCAATTTCAATTGTGCCTCATTATTGTTGAAGGGGCAGAGCTGTAGTGTAATGTATATTATTATACATATACATACAGGGTGTTTCATCATAAACTGGATAAACATTCGTGTAGAAGACACCGAGAAAATCATTTTTGCCTTATACAGTATATCCCGTTTTCGAAGCGTAAGCCAGATACAGGGTGTTAAACATTTTTGGGCAAGAGTCTAATGAGTGTGGTCAGTTATGTAAAACACCTAAAGTATTTTTTGGTGCTCTAGTCAGAAAAGTTGACGAACTCCGAAAAAATCAACTAAATGGCGGAAAACCTGCAATGTTCCTGATTTTTTTACGGTTGTCAAATTGACTTTCATTTTCTGAATGAACACATTTTCTAAAAATTTATGTGAAATATTTTTGTGAAGAAAACTAATTATATAGAGGCCTACGTTTCGTTCATTTCTTCAAACATCTTCATTGCATTAGAAGAGAAAGAACAAAGAGTTATGACTCGATCAAAATATGAAACTTGTAGGTAAATAAAAAGAATATCAATTAACGAATGGAATACATATAATAACAATATGAACAACCGACGTTAAAATTCGTAGTAAGGATGATTCTGTAAAGACGTAATGAATATACAAGGTTTCATGTTCGAACTGTACAAGGACTTAGACTTAAATAGGACAAACGGGACTGTTGAGGACATTTCTTTGATAAATCTATTCTATGTTATATTTTGGTTCACTTTGATTTTAGAATATAAATTCATAGTAGTAGTAATCTATAAAAAAATATTTTTTTGTGAACTGTCAAGTGATAAATAGAACTTGTAAAACGTGAATCATTTTTTTAATCAAAAACTGTTAAAGTACAGTTTTTTACAGGGACGTTATTTGAAAACTTGGCTATCTGAGCCTAAAAGAGATATGATGAATAGCATTAACCCACTGAAATCTAAAGAAAATTGTACGGCTTTGGCATAGCATAGTAGAGATTCTTTGTATGTTTTTAACTTTGATGAAGCGGAGGTTATTGGCAAAGAGAAAAATTTGAGAAAAAGATTGTATATGAAATGGATTGAAATCAAGAATGATTTAAATACTGTTATTAGAAGAACTGACATTGAAAATTTGATTACTGCATGCATATTATTCTCTTATATCCACGATGAAAAAACTGTAACCTTTTGTCATTCTTGCTAAGTATTCAGTTCATGTCTGGTTTCTTTATTCTGTTTCGCTAGATTGCCGAGTAATCAATGCATGAATAGGTTGATTCATTGATATACTTATGTATCGTCTTGTTTGATAAGGAAAATCATACAGTATTGTAGGTAATTCATTTATATTTTATTGTTATTTTACATTTTATACACTTCAGGATTTGTTAATGTATGGATTGGAATAATTGGTGATCAATTGATTGGAGAGTCATATCACCACTTTCGAAGGAAACTTCACCAATTTTGTTGGAAGATGTACCTACCTATTATAAAAAGAAACACGATGTGGTTTATGCACGACATTTTTTATGGAAATTAATCAAAGAATTTCATAACTCTCTTTGATAAATAGCAATTTTTATTTTTATCTCTGAAAGTATTCTGATACCATTCTCACTTTGAATTATGTTTTGATTACGAAAATGATTTTAATTTGGAAACATTGGCGTAAAATTTTTTTTTCACTAAATTTATTCGGACATAAGTAGGTACGGACGCCATTGGTGAAAATTAAAAATAATTTGAATTGAAAAAAAAATGTTTTGGTGCGTTCTCAAAACACACCAAACAAACGCGAAAGAAAATCGTGAACGGTGTCTAAAATATTCCTGAAACAATCTTTTTCCTTTAAATTCACCACCTGTAATTCAGAAAACACTGACACTGCGTCAAGGCCCTATAGTCCTTAAGAACTTTATGCCATAAAATCATCTGCGGATTAATGTCCTGAATTTTGCGGCACCTTATTAAAACTCCGTGTATATTCGCCTCCTACGATTGACCACAGATACCGATATGTAAGATATTTAATTATGCTTTTTTACTCAAAAACGACTTTTCATCCGAGATGCGACTCTTATATTTCAGGAAATTTTAAATTAAGAATTTTTTGATGTTCAGATATAATAATGCCAAGCGCGCAACACGTAGGTAATCTTAATTTATTGACCCTTAGTCGAAAGTCAACCTCATCAATGTTAAGGATCTAATTCTATTTCGAATTCATAGTGGTAAAATGCACTCAAATGGGATTTGTCATACTTTGCCTAAATCAGATTTGAAATTGCTTGTCATGTTTGCGCATTTTTATGTTTTGTTGTATGAATTCATTACTTTAGGATGAATTGTACAAAATAATAATTCGTGAAAAATGTATTCATAATGTTGATAATAAAGAACGTAGCAATGCATTATTTTGATCCCAAATCAATACTTTTTTGGGTACATATAAGTATGTTTGAAAAACATCAGTGTTCATGTTTTTGAAACATTTTTATATCCAATACCTAAAATGAATCAAAGTGAAGAAAAATAATTTTTTTTCGGAAAATGATCTTGTTATTTCTCATGCAAATGTATACTCACTCTTCGGATCTTTGAGACATGTTGTCTTTATCCTTATGTGCTTGTCCACTACTACACGAGTTACCCATTTTGACAGTTTTTTTTTGAACACCACCGCCTATTTCTACCTTGATTTCATATCACTGGAACATCAGTTGAAATTTTATTCTTTCTCATTCCTTCTTGGTTGTATTTCCTCTGAATAATCTCACTTGGTTCGGTATCATCATTTTTTTATGTTTTTCTTCTTCAGTGAACTCATGGATATGGTTTTTCAGTAGAAAGTCCTACTTCTCTCACGCGCGAAAAATAAAATAAAAACACTATAACACTAGATTACGGTTTCCTTCGAATTTTTTGAGTGACGGTTACCAATGGAATTGAGTTGAAGAGGAGAGTGCTTTCATATCTGTCAGAGTGCCTTGGGCTTGACATACGTTTTTCCCATGGAATAGAAATGGGAAATATAATCAATGCTGGCCAAGGTATCAAGCAAGCGCGTGTAATAGTGACGTCAAACTGGGTTCCCAGCTATTTACAGTACAAGCGACGCTAGCGACGCACGACGTCGTTCCTATCCGGCTATAGGGATCTATTCCTGGATGCATTCCTTGTTGAGTGGGTGTCCTGTGATGGATTAACAAGGATTACTGCCTAAAGATGGCGCCAATTCAATTGATTCAACTGGTTTGTCAACCGTTTTTTATGAAAAAGGTTTGAAACTTCAACATGAAAGTTCACAAGTAATGTGAATTAGATCAAAATTTATATTACATTACCTATTCAAATTTTTCAATCTCTCATATCAGTGAAAAGTTAGATTTTTGAGGAAATATCTTGCACACAAATCTAACTTCGAAGATGACATGATCACAATCAATGTCATCTTCGAAATGTAAGCACAAGATTCATGAATGTTATTTGTTGGACATGGAACATAATCACGATCTATGGAAAGAATTGAATTGCATAATTGAACAAATGAAACAATAAAAATTGAAACTCAAATTGTTCTAACTTCGTCACCAAAATTTCAATTATGATGAATGTAATCAATACGCTATCATGATCTCGTCATTTGCAAAATGATGATGGGTGATGGTGATGAGTGGCGATCAGCCGTGTTTCGGAAAGCTTTTAGCCTATAACTCTCGGAATAACAAAGTTTGTCCAAAAATAAATCAATATTTTCAAGTTCGTAGTTTTTCACTAGAGGTGAATATAGAATATTATTGCATCGTTTACGAAATAACTCAATAACTAACAATGATAAAGAATGATATTCGAATTCGATAAAAATTACCCGAAATATCTTGTTCCCATGATTTTTCCATTATTTTCAGTATTTTCTGAGGAAAAACACTCTTATTTTTTATATTATGCTTCAACCGATTAAAATTGTTTTCTAATACATATAAAAACGACACATCCTATATTTGTCATATGTTTTTGAAATCTGCTTTTAATGGCCTTCAAAAATGAAACCAAGTTGCAGAAAAGATCGGTTCACGCACACAAAAATTAGTTCTTTTGTAAAGATAAGCTCATTCACCCCACCAATAAAAAATTAAAAAGATTAATGAAACAAAAGTCGTTCCTCAATGAATAGTTCTCCTTTTATTATTTTTTCTGTCGACCCCAAAATTAAAGGTGATTTTAACGTGTACGAAATTGAACATTAATGACCTATTTTGATGTTCAATTATGCTATTTATTTATTTGCAATCCTCATGGCATGGAGATACAGAAAATATTTTCCGTAAAAAATTTATTTTTATCCACAATGATTTTTTTTCAGGTATTTATTTATAATTGGGTACACGTTTTCACAGCTAAGATTCATTCTGATGTACAAATAACTTTTTTTTGGGAAGAATGATACATAAACCCATGATAATTAAATTATTCTCATTTATTTTTGAGCAGTTTTATCCATGATTTTCTCTGTCCAGTGCATGCTTTTAGCTTTTTTAGTAAAATTGTTTCTGCATCGAAAACATATCTTCAAAAAAATCAACCGATGTATTCCAATCATATGCCCACTCTACTTTGCACTCACCTGTGAGAGTTTTTAAGGGTGGAAGAGCAGATAGAATTATTTTGTACCTCGGATTACTCATAAGTGAATCTTTTAAGACCACTACCAAATTGGAACCTAACTACACCTAGGAATAAACCAGGGATGTCACAAACAAAATAAATCATGAAAAATATTTTATATATTACATCGTAACTGACAAGAATATAAATTAAAATACTACGTACGCTGTATCAGATTTTTATGAAAATAACATCGTAGAGGGGTCGACATTCCTTCGATTTCGTTTGGTCCTTGAGTTGAGGTTTTTTGGGGAGAAGATTGTTGAATACATCAGAACAAATGCTACAATGTCTCGACGAAATCAATATAGAATGATCAGACTTTGTTTCGAAGTTTTTACATCTTATTTAACACATATCATAAACATATCATAAACGAATGCATTTTTAAATCTTATTTTCCAACGATCTGGAAAACGCGCTTGCACTCCTTCATCGAAAGTCGATAAGCCTACTTACCTAAACCCTTGATATCCATAAGTATTTTTCCTACACTTTCCAAAGTTTTTGGGAGAATTATGGACAGTTAAATAAAGTTCTTCTTATATGAGTATAAATTTTATCAACTAATCAATGCGGTTTTAGGAAATATCATAGTTGTGAGACGGCGTTAGCTACCATTGTTGATGATATTCTGAAGCAACTGACAATTATATTATGATCACAGCCCTCATAACATTAGATTCAGCAAAGCGTTTTATTCCCCCTCACACCAATTATGTACAGGGTGATTCACTTATCTTGGTAACCTATTTTCTCGAAAATTGATGAATATTTTTTAAATCTGTTGACGGTATTTGGCACAAGTCAATGTCCGAGAACTAATTAAGACGCCAGGCGTCACGGCGCTATCCCATTTTTTTTCTCCAGGAACATACCTTTTTTATTGTGTCATTCGAAAGATAATTTGATTCTTATGTTTTTTCTGAATACAATTTTTTTATTTCCACCGTCAGCGACCTGCACGTTTTATGTTGATTTTATCCATTTATTTTTTTCTGTCTTGTGACAGTATGCCCTGATTCAGAGACATAGATATGTCTCAAGCATTATATTAATCAAAGATTATATTTTATAACATAAACATTTTTCAATACAAACAAACATGTTAAATCAATTTTCTATATATACCGGTCAATATGATCCATACATAAATTATAATTTTCCTTATTACATTATACCAGTTACTTTGGCCAAAATATGAGGTTCACTTGGACTAAGTAACTAAGGAAAAAATATTATTTCTGTATGGATCAATGGCCTCTCTATAGGGTCTTTCACGAGGAACCTCACCCATATTTATACGGGAAACTACTGAAGCTATTTTCATGAAATTCAGCACTTATGAGTATTTCACGATGCTGATGAAATCTAAAATATTTTCAAGGCATGAGCACCTCCGGTTTTCCCGGAAATGACGTCAACTTCCGTTTTTCAATTAGAACACCATTATTTCATTGCAGAAATAGTTTCTTAAAAATTTCAAGTTATTTGATGTAACATTTTTCAGTTTTTGGTTGGAACATTTTCTCTGAGCGGGAAAATTCGAAAAAAAACGAAAATAGAGCTCCGCTGAAACAAGAATAACTTCGAAAAATTTTCATTTTTGGATTTTTCAGATGTAAGATTGATGTATCCACTTTAAAAATCGAAATCGCGATTCATGATACAGGGGGTGAAAAAATCGCTTTCAAAAAGTTAGGGATGACAAAATCGTGAAAATTCAATTTTTTCAAATTAGAACCCAATTTTTTTTATGGCAGATATTGAATCTACGTTTAAAAAATAATGTGAGTGTATGCATCACACCCTTGCCCTAAAGTGGATATTTCTGAGTTATTCACAAAAAACTGTTTTTCGTCTTGAATTTTCAGCTATTTCTTTTCCCTTCACGACAAAAAGATGAAATTTTCAGGGACTGTTATTTGAACCATGCTGTAGATTAGTTTTCTAACGAAAGATCGACATTTCTCAAGTTTGTCATGTTATGTTAATGGTATCATCTCGTTGGTCTGGGTCGGTCATGAAATCTCTCAATGAACAGTCGAATCGTTCTATCTACAACTTTATGACACATTCTCCATGAAGTAGAATGAGATTTAAATAATCTTCATTGGTAAATTAGACTAGTGATCTTTTTATAACTTAATACGAATTATCACCAAATTAATAGTAAACACAAATGCTACTGAATAAAGATGAATTTGGCAGATGTATTAATGATATTCATCATTAAAAAAGAATGTAAACATGGTGAGTTTTCTGCATATGGTTCATAAGGAATTATTTATTTATCACTGGAGAGAAACCGATGGCCGATTAGTTGAAATAAAGAAGTTTCCGATACAAATTCGAATCAAAATTCGCCATCTATTTAGAACAACCTGTAACTTTTTTCTCTTGCATATTAGGGTAGTAAAATCTAAAACATGGTTTAAGTAACAGTTCCTGAAAATTTCATCTTTTTGGCGTGAAGGGAAAAGAAATAGCTGAAAATTCAAGACGAAAAACAGTTTTTTGTGAATAACTCAGAATATCCACTTTAGGGCAAGGGTGTGATGCATACACTCACTTATTTTTTAACGTAGATTCAATATCTCCATAAAAAAATGGAGTTCCAATTTGAAAAAATTGATTTTTCACGATTTTGTCATCCTAACTTTGAAAGCGATTTTTCACCCCCCTGTATCATAATCGCGATTTCGATTTTTAAAGTGGATACATCAATCTTAACATCTTGAAAATCCGAAAAATGAAAATTTTCCATCCAAAACCTCAAGTTATTCTTGTTTCAGCGGAGCGCTATTTTCTGAAAATGTTACATCAAAATAACTTGAAATTTTCTAAGGAATCTATTTCTGCTATAAAAAAAGTGTTCTAATTTGAAAAACGGAAGTTGACGTCATTTCCGGAAAGACCGGAGGTGCTCATGCCTGAAATATTTTAGTTTGATTTCATCAGCATCGTGAAATACTCATAAGTGCTGATTTCATGGAAAATACGTTCAGTAGTTTTCCCGTATAAATATGGGTGAGGTTCCTCTGAAAGACCTATATAGAACATATGATTTGACATGATGCATTTATTATTGAAAAGAAGTGCATTGTTATAACATATAATATTTGATGAATATATGATTGGAGAATAGTTTGCTACAAAGTCTCTCTGATTTCAAGAACACAATCATATATGTATATGTATATGTCTCTAAATCAAAGCATACTGTCACAATACAGAAAAAAATTAATGGAAGAGAATTAACATAAAACACACTGCAGGTTGCAGCGAATGACCCAATAAAAAAGGTATGTTCCTGGAGAAAAAAATTTTGATAGCGCCGCGACGCCTGGCGTCTTAATTATTTTCACGGATTTTACCCACATCTCAAGTCAACATTGACTTGTACCAAACACCGTGCACAGATCAAAAAAATATTCATCCCGTTTCGAGAAAAATAAGGTAACCAAGATAAGTGAATCACCCTGTACAAGGTACATCCATTTCCAAAGATGCCTGAAAACTGTAATATACACTGTATTGCGGACGATACGCAAATAATATATTTCTCCTTCCTTTTGGGCCAAATCGCAGTGGCCACTGAACTGATTACCGCGGAGCTAGAACTATTTTCAAATATCAGGAACCATCACTTTAAAACTGAATCCTGAAAAGTGTTCTGTAGTACTAATACTCGGTAATAAGACTAGCTCCGAACTTGCGAGAGAACTTTTGAAAGTCGAGAATTAATGGCCACACTATATCTACTTTCTGCTACAACGTGCAAAAACTTGGGACTTGTTAGGGCCTCAAACCTCAAACCCACGGTTCGATGATCATATCAGCAATAAACTTCGTTCTGCATATAGTTTACTGCGACTTATTTACCCCTTCCGTTATTGCATCCCTCAGGGTGTCAAGAAATTGCTATGTGACTCACTTGTACTGTCATTGTCTAAGCGTCCACTATCAATGCTTGGATGCGAACTAGTTGCTTGACATCTATGGGATCATCTTTTTCCTTTCTTGAAAGAATCTGGTTTGCCGAACATGTCTCTTCTAGGTCTCAATTGTCTGGGCTTAAAAATTCTGAAGGATAAGCAACCGCAATACCTCTTCGATACAATTCAATGTAGACATGAAGCTCATGGCCTGAACCTCCATCATAGATTCCTTGTTACGATTCCAATACACCGAAACGAAATTTACAAAAGAACTTTTACCTATACAATCTCGGACTCGCTTAATCTGCTAGGAAGTATCAGGAATCGTTACAGGAAATATCTGTTCTTGATAAAAGGATAGTAGTCGGGATCTTCTCTAACTCTCAGGTAGCAAATTTTTCCTTTGGTCCCCCTTCCATCCTTTTCCTACTTCCTATTCACATTGTGATTGGATCTTCTTCTTCTTCCTTTTGCGCCCATGTTATAATTTTTGTATTTATATATTGTTCCTTCACGGGATATCTGAACCATCTTGCCCTTTTGTTATCAACTGTAGTAATAGTTGTAACAATAAACTATATCGACTTGATCATATTAGCGTAGAAAGGGTGTGATTTCTCACACCCCTAGCGATCGACTATCACACTCCCTACTAAGAGGAACTTTCACTCATCCCGGATAGCAAGTATCAGGGGGATTGAGCTCTGAGGTGTTCGTTGTTCGTCCTTCGTTGCTTGGTCTTGGAATTCTCGGTCGATGTCCTGGTAGTCAGTCTTGCAATGTTTCCTTCCATGGTTGTTCCTGGTGTCCATCGGACTACAAACTTCCTTACCGTTCTAGCCGTACCGAGAAGTACTGTTTTTTGCATTACTTTGTAGAGGTTTTCATTCAAATCTAGCTCCTTGAGGTTGGACTTGACGCTCTTAGGAATAATTCCTGAGGTTGATATGATAATGGAATGGTTCTGGTACTAGACATTCCCACTGCCTTTTGATCTGAAGTTCAAGATCTCGATATTCGATATTTTTTCAGCGTACTTTTGACGTAGATTGTTGTTATTCGGGATGGCTACGTCTATGAGTGGTGCTCTCTCCTCTTTTTTTCTACACGTGAAGTTACTGATGAAGTATTCTACAAACTGATCATGTCTACTCTTATATTCATTTCCAGCAAACATTTGCAGCCTCCTGTGATATGTTGGATTGTTTCTGGTGTTTGGCATCCGTAGCGGCATCTATTATTGGTTGGGCTCCTATCCTTCATGATATATTTTTGATGGTTTTTAGTTTGCACTACTTGATCTTGAATGGCAAGGAGGAAACCTTCTGTTTCAGGAAACAATCTTCCAGAAGACCATCAGTATTTCGACGCAGGAATGTCGACATGTTCCTGGGTGACCTCGTTCAGGTGTCTTCCATACACATTTTCTTTCCATCATTTGAATTTTATCTCTATCCGTCTATGTGGTGTTTTCATGAGGGTGCTCGATTAGTGGTAGAGGTGTTGAACCATCTGCTTCAATCAGTATCAAAGTAAGTCCGATTTGTTTGACTTGTCACAAAGTAATTTCTTAAGTTGTTTATCTGTTCAGCCGCCATTTTCTTTATGTCCACAAAGCCTTGCCGCCTTGGGTTCTAGGAATCGTTATTCTTTCGACACAGCATTTAGGATGATGCTTGTTGGCCTTTGTGCACAGTGTTCTCATTTTCCGTTGAAGGCGATTGAGATCTGTATTACTCTACTTCACTATTCCAAAGGAGTAGTTAGAATTGAGCAAGCGTAGGTGTTAACAGCTTCTGTGAGATTTCTGCTGTTTCGTTTTCAGAAACTCCTCATTCGTTCTTCATTACTCGTTGGTTTATCCATAAACCGTATTATTAATATTATTATTTTCTTGATCGAGTATATATTTATATCTAAATTGATCTTGTCGACTGTTTTTTCATTTAACTTATTATTTATTGTTTTTCTTGTTCATTGTACCTTCCTTTTGTTTTCACTTTATTTTTGTTGTTTGTTTGTGCTGTTTGTGACTTTCTCTCTAAGGCCCAATAAAGAACCGATGAAACGTCGTTGAAGGAATAGTATTATTTTTTTGTTCCTTTACCGATACTATCAATTTAATATTGAAGTTTGGAACGATACAAATTATCATTTCTGTTCATCTTTAGATTCATGATAAAGAAAGACAAATATTTCATTAAAAAGACTTTTAATCGTTGGGGAGGTATCCAGGAAGTAATAAGAGAATGTGTATAATTCCACAATATTTATTCATATAAATAATACTTTACATAACAATTCAACAACATCAAAAAATTGTTTCTTGTACATTATATGACTAAATTTGAAGTTCGATATAAGAAAAGGGGCATTGGTTCATATACAACCTTTATTTACAATTTGGCGGAATCTACAAACTACGGTAAGAAGATGATTTCGAAAATTTTTAGAAAAGAGCCGTATAATCTTGAAATACCGAATATTTCAGATTAGACCCCTAGTATTCATGACAAGCCGAATTAAACGAAAGAATACTAACGAAAGGTTAGAAAAAGAGGTTACGTACTGAGAATATTTCTATCTCAGAATAATTTTTGATTCATCTTAAGACAAGCCGAAACAACGGTTTTCATGTAATTTTCATTCTAATTACATTTCAAGTAATCAAACTACATTTCGTATAAAAAGAGAAACATTGAACTTGTTTATGATTATTTTTCGTTAGCATTCACATTCTGTCAGCTCACAATATATCTAATACATTAGATGTATTTAGAACTTTTATGAAAAATGTCTTGATAAAGTGGAAAAGGAAGAATGATGAATTGAAAAGATATCAATAAATATATTATCATCTATCAGTACATTTGACCTTCGGTCTTCATATATTCATTTATTTACTCAAAGAATATAATACAATAGCTACCGATTTTTCCTACATTTGAACGCCATTATGGCCAATTCCATAAAAAGTTCAGCTCAAAAGTCAAGGGGAACGTAAATGATTTCAGAAAAAAAACCTTTTTCAGACTAACTTGACCTACAGTGTCACTGGTTTAGAAGACAATGAAACAAAACTTTGTAAATATTTATTTGTCACTAGGTACCAAGTAAAACATTTAAATATTATGTTAGAAAGTTTTGAAGAAATAGATAACAAAGGTGTCTAATATAGGTTGTTCCAACTCAAAATTGACCGTACAATGATCGTCAGGATTGCGCAATAGAAAATGTTTCCAATGAAAATGTATCGTTTGAGAACGGTTTCGTTTGTTCATCTGCTTCGGGACCGTGAGTGGAACGTTTAGGATCGTATTTCGATCCTGTCTAGAGCAAGTACTGTTTGGACGGTTCTTGTACGGTCAACGTTTAGAATGCGCATAAGATCGATTACTACAGTTTCGTGACCGTCAAATTACCGTACAAAAGTCGCTGTTGGAAACAAACCTATAATCAATACACTGCGTTCATTGATTCGGAAATGTCGAACATGTTTGTTCAGCATTTCGTTGAGTATGTGGCGATAACCAAACGAATGTGTACTTCAAGTGGGCCAAAGTCCTGAGATGATCGTTATGAACATGTGATTTCAGATAACTTCATAAAAAAATACAAAGTATTGAACCAGTGGAGCGCTAAAAGTCCCAAAGAACTTCAGAACGTGTACCAGTTTCAGTGAGTCTGACCACAGGATTCAGACATTTTTCCTTCCCTCCAGTATAAGTAGTGGCCTAATTTAGGCGCCTGCGATTTTTATGATTATATCTGAAATCACATGTTTATAAGGATCGTCTTAGGATTCTGACCCATTTGAAGAACAACATTTGTTTGGCTATTGCCAACATAGCCAACGAAGTGGTGGACAAAGTTGTCGACATTTTCGAAATCGATTAACGCAGTGTATTCAAATTAATGGACACCATTGGTCAGATAACATGTTTAAAACTGTCTGAACATAGACTTTGAGTTTTGTACTTGGTAATGGAAAATAAATCAATCGAAATTTACATCAGTTCTTGTTGTATTAATTTTCTAAATCATCTAAATCCATTGCCCCACCTCGTATATAATGAGTTTCATTTGAGTTCTAAGCTGAACCTTCGGAATGAAGATCAGAAAAGTCATACTCATGTTTTATCAATTCTACATAACATCGTTTCGTCAATTTTCTATGGAAATATTGGTGTTATGATCAAGTAATCGATTTGGCACAATTCGGGAATATATTTTGCTCAGAATATTTTTATCATCCCATGCAGATCGTAAACGTAGAGCGGTTTGGAGTAAGATCTGGATCATCTCAGTATCACGTTATCGTAGAAGTCCTTGCCTTCGCGGGATGAAGAGTGACGTTTGAAAGGATTCCAATGTAGTCTTTTTCCATTGGAATTGTGTTGGGCCATAGATCCTGAAGGACTGGACATTCCGCTGGAAACGCCGGAGCTACTACTGTGTGTCGAAAGAGAACCCTTGTTGGATTTGGATGGCTGTAAAATGTATATTATAATATAGTGTTTTTTCGTTTCTAAGACTGATAATAAAGAATCTGTCAAAATACCGAGTCAGTAGAAAAGAATCGTGGCATTAATTCAACTATTACAAAATTGCGACAGTTTCGAGGACTGTCCTCTACCGAGTGTTACACCTTCATTCTAGTCTACAAGACACGACTGTCAGTGCCTTTTATTGATAGATCAATCGATAGGAACCAAATTCGTTTCAGATAAGGAAAACTTAGAACCTTGTTATCTATCAGATATGGTAAACAAAGTGTGATCGATCATTTAAGGTGGAAGAAGAGAAACATCAATTATAAGTGATCTTACCTTCAAATAATTACGATCCATGGGTGTTACTAATTTCAGGCTGAGTGCATCTCCAGCAGTTTTGATTAGAGATACAACTTCATCATGGGATGCCCATTTTACATCTTTTTCTCCAATAGCTACGATGAAATCACCTTCTTTCACTCCGCCAAACTGAAACAGAGAGTAGATATAAAAACATTCACGAAAGCCCAGACGTGATGTTCATATTATGAAAACGATAAATCAAATTTGAATACCCAGAAAACTATTGTTTTCCTCTAAGTCATCCTCGAAACTTCAATCGGTCGAAACACGAAAGAAAAATCATCAAAACTCATAATTTTTTAGGTATGTTCAAAATATGAACAGGAATCATAGAAAACTGAATATATCCACCATCTCTGATTCATATTAATCATTATAAATGTTGAATTAACAAATGGATGGAATTAAACCATTAAGCCAGGATATTCGAATGGGAATTTAAGTTTTCTAATCGCACGTCAGGGTTTTTTACAATTTTTCTGTCACCAACACACGAACAACTGTAGGTACTAATCAACAATACTTAAATATGTATGGACGCGCATGAGCACACCAGTAATTCAAGTTCAGTTATTAATTAATTTAGTAATTTGAAACGAGAGTGTGAATTCGACACATATGCGGTATACAGGGTGTTCCACGAGGAACTTCACATACCATATAAAAACCATCATCACAAAATGACCACCTAGAAATGTCTCCTTTATTTCCATGACTATATACAGGACTATTCATTTATTCTGACCAAAATTTAATTTGACTTTATTTCTGGTGCTCTATATCGAAATTGAATATTTTTTAAAGAATTTTATTTTTTTTATAGCATTTTTTGGGTTAGGTAGATCCAATATCATATTTCCAGTGCCGTACAAAGAAAAATCATTTTGACAGTTTTTGTTAAAATGATCATCTACCGGCACCCTCTGATTTTTTTGCATTTATTTGAAATGCAGAAAGACAGGAATAGATTTAGTCATTCATTCAAATTTTTGTCACACCCTTGAACGTTTCAAATGAATTAAAAATCTAAAAAGTTGTGAATTGATTGAGAATGAATACTTTCATCACAATTCGGTAGATCATGCTTCCAAAACATTACAAAATTTTGAATTCATGATACTGAGAAATTGATTTGTCACTAATCGGTGTATTTTCAGAGCTCCACACTCAACGTCAGCTTTTCAATGAGAAATTTCATAATCATGCCCATTTTAGCAATTAAATTTCGTGATTATGTGCCTTGATATATAAATTTCAAATCAATTTCTCTGTATCATGAATTCAAAATTTTGTCAAATTTTGGGAGCTGATCTACCGAATTGTGATGAAAGTATTCATTCTCGATCAATTCACAACTTTTTTCCTTTTTAATTTGCTCGATCATTATAAATTGTTTCATGAAGCAATTTCTTCGATTCGAGCTTCTCCGGTTGAAATGACAATAAATAAAGTGTATCTTCGGATTTGGTTGATCGTTATTACATATTTAGGTGTCACAAGAATTTGAATGACAGAATTATTTCTCTTGTTCATGCATTTAAAATAAATGTTAAAAAAATTGATAGGGTGTCCTATACGGCGGTCGATTTTTCATCAGCAGTCAAAATTGATTCTTCTGAAGACGCCACAAGAAATTTGATATTTGGTATACATAATCCAGAAGATGCTGTGAGGTGTTACACATTCTGAAAAAAAAACGGTAAATATCAAATTTCGGTGATCAGCAGATAGCGACCAGATTTTGGAGTCATTCATTGAGTCTTCCTGAACAACATTAGTGAAACCAACAGGTGGCGGTCTGTCTTAGTTTAGAAAATATGGGCCTCCAAATTTCCAAAAAAGTGTTCCACTTCACGTCGCCACGACAAATTCACTGCTCCAATTTAATCTATAAATCACCTTCGAACTTTCAAAAAATTTTCGATTAGGTTCATTTCAGGTTTATTCAATAATTAATGCAGAAACATCGAAATTCTAGAGGTACATATCCACAAATTCTGAGGAAAGCACGCCGTTCTTCATGGTAAGTTTGGCACCACTGCTCAGTCCTTCGGCGAGTGACATATTAAATAACGGCCATGATATAAGAAACATGTATTCTTATATCATGATAACGGCGGGATTTACGGGAAGGCGTCGTATCATATTCGCGCGAATGAATCTGCGGCAGTGTCAAATCTACTATTTAACACGGCGGGCTTTCCTTAGAATTTGTGGATATGTGGTACCTCTAGAATTTCGATGTTTCTGCATTAAATATTGAATATACCTGAAATGAAACTAATCGAATAGTTATGGAATGTTCGAAGGTGATTTAAGGACTAAATTTGAGCAGTGAATTTGTGGTTTTATTGTAAAAAAAGCGACATCAAGATGGAACATTTTTGGAACTTTTGGGGTCCATATTTTCTAAACTAAGACAGAACACCACCTGTTGGTTTCACTAATGTTGTTCAGGAAGACTCAATGAATACAATGACACAAAATCTGGTCGATATCTGCTGGTCACTAAAATTCAAATATTTACCAAAAAACTTTTAATTCTGATATACACTACCAGAACTTTCGGTCAGAATGCATAAATCATCCTGTTTATTGGCAAGGAGAGATAGGAGTCATTTTTAAGTGGACATTTCGTAATGCTGATGAGTTCCTCGTGGGACATCTGTATGTTCTGCAATTCATTGAATAATTAAAACCGTATAAATCACAAGGAACCTTATGAAGTGACCGAAGGAACACGGCTTACCGCTCAACCTTATAAGGCCCATAAATTTCAAGGTGTAATGTACTCACTTCTGCTAGGGAATTGTTCTCCACAATCGCAATTATGACGGGGGCATCGCCTCTGACGGAGAAACCGAATCCCTCCGTTGTCCTGCCTCTGTGAAGTTGTATTAATCTGGGCGCCGTCCAGTGCCTTTTCGCTGAAAAGATGGCTATGGGCCCTAGGGATTTGAAAAGGTCGCTGACTCGGTATTGGGCGAAGTCAGGAGGCGTGAGATTCAGTTGAAATTTGGTGGCCGCTGTGGAAATTGAAATGATAAAGGAGATGTTCATACATATTTCATTGGGGGAAGGATCTATGATATATAGTTGGCCTTACTGGATCAAAATATGAATCGATGCTATTGCCGAAATATTCAATTTTGTTTTTCTTTGAAGTGAATATGGAAAAAAGATTATACGTGAAATGTTTGAATGTTGGAAATTTTCATTGCAAAACATTATGCTCAACAAAATTTTTCAATAAATGATCACAGTAGCTCTTGAGACTGTATTCAGTGTACAAGAAGCGCCGACTTAACATCGTAAAAGTGAGGTTGATTTTGATGGCTATTTGACAGTAAACAGGGTGAATAATGCATCACTCTTCCGTCCATCTACCAATGGGTAAATGGACAGAGGCTAAGGGTATAGAGAACACTGAGGTGGGTTAGAATAGAAAACTCATTCAAATGATCCATCTCTCTTTATCATCAAGGCACACAGGGTTTGAATGATTTTGTGTGTGTATCTTCAATTACTCAAAATTTTCGAAACAGCATATATATTTTAATGCTATTCCAGAAAATAAAAGTTCCAAATATCATACAAACTAATAGGGTGCACCGAAAGTAATGCATTATTGAAGAAACTGACGAAATCAATAAAACACTTTGTATCTTGATAACGAAGAGAGATGAGCCCTTCAAATATAGGTTATTCTGAATAACCTTAGTATTAATTTTCTATTTACCCTCAGCTTCAGTTTATTATTAAAATGAATCACCCTGTATGAAAAATTAGCCCTATTTCTAATGACACGCTGTGTCTGGAATGAAAGGTAATATCGTAAGATATTCATGATCATCGAAATTTGTAGAGGTGAGATTAGATTTGATTATGATAGATTAGAAGAGGCTGAGTAGACCTCGCAGAACCATACTCTTAATCTATTGTGTGACTCAGTAAAACCCACTACTTTCCTGGGTGTTGCGTTTATTATTTATTCTGTTTGTAGGAAACACGAACCAAGGTCTTTTCTATGGTCAGATGAACAATTGCAAAGAAGGTGTTCAGCTGTCTCGGTGGCATCTCAAAAGAAGCGAAAGATATCATCGGGAACCTCCGCAAATGCTTATTCACGGGACAGTGACCCGTGAGTTAGCCAGTCATTTCCTTCGATTATTTTACTGAGTGAAAGGACTTTTTGGTACATCTCTTGAGTAATGATTTACAAGATCTAACTCATTTTGTTCCCATTCCTTAACTGCCATCGTTTGATGTTTCGTAAAATAGATCTGGCTCAAGAAAGGGATTATACCTTTCTCTCTTGCCAGTTGATCTGCCATTTCGTTGCCGTGCACTTCAGTATGACCAGATACCCATACGAGGTAGACCTGGTTGTTTAGCCTGTGTGCATTGAGTTTGCATTCCCAGTCTAGCTTTGACCGTACCACCGGGGAGTCAAGCGCTTGTAGGGCTAGTTTCAATACAAATATTCCTCAGAGTAAGAATAAACATAGAGATGCCCCTACGCGTGAATAGTACTGCAATGTAATCAACCACAGCATTAGAGTGAGATGGAAAGCATTGGTCTGCCACACTGGGGTGAAAGTAAACAATTGGTTAGATTTGCATTTTCCAATTCCTGAATATAAAACAAACATTTTCGTAAATTTGCCTAGCTATAATTAACGAAATAGCCTTAAGCAACAATAAACTGCCACCAAATCATTGACATGATTAGTTCATGAATATCAAATCGAAATGAAAATGTAAACAATCGCATCAAGAAACTAAACACTAACAATGTTGCCAACTGGCATAATTATCTGTTATAGACGCAAACTGTTAGTATCAGAGTAGGGGAGCGGTAAACCAATTAAACCAATACGGAATAAACATACGGCACGATTTCGCAACGCCGGAAGTATGTTCGAGCGTATAAACAGATTCTACTCGGCTGCATAACAAATGCGTGAAGGCAACTCTAGGTTTACTTTTTACTCTGAGAAATATTCTTTCCGATAATTGAATCTCGTACAATGCGATATGCACTCTTATGGAGAAGGTTTTCGCTTGAGATACTAATGGACAGAACCCCATCGCAGGAGCCAGTTGGACTGAGGGACCGTACACTCGGCTCAGACTAGTACGTCTTCCGTCAAGTTTTCGAAAGAAGAAACACGATAAATGGAAAACTTGAATCCATTGAAGAATAAAATACTTTTCAAGAGTTACCGTGATGAAACCATACTCGTACAACCACAGAAATGATGAAAAAATTATACTCACGTTGTATATTCGGAGGATCTAACATATCACTGAAATCATCTTCACTCTCTGTTTTCGTGTACGATTGCAATGTGACACGATGAGCATTTCGGAGTACCAATGTGAGAGCTTGTTTACCCCTCAATTCTCTGCACATCCGATGAAGCCTCTGACATTCTTGCAAAACAAGCGCTCTCTTAGGTGGGTCTTCCTGGAGAGGAAAATATTCATGAAACCATGTTATTGTTAATACATTTTCAGAATCAATTGCTTCTTACTTCTTGAATATCAAAATCAAGATGGTAAGTTAATTGTATCAGTAAAAAAGGAAATAGTTATTTAATCAACTAGGTTATTAAAGAGAGCGACTAATGGTCGAGATATTGTTAATAGGTCGAGACCATTTGACACAATATAAAATTTCTATTACATAGAGTTGAACAAAAAAATGGGCCCATTAAAGTTCAATTCGTACACCCCAATTAAAATCACATTTTCAGGTCGACGGAAAAAGTTATTTAATCATCTAGTTTATAGCTAACAACAATTAAAATAACAACTAGTTTATTAATAACAATCATTATGATAATGTTAAGATATTTGAGTTTGTTTGAGACCATTTTTTTACAAGACTTTTCCTTCGACCACATTATGAATTGATTATGAATTCTTGATTATGAATGTTTTAGTATAGAGTTGTGATATTACTCGTATTATTTCTGAATACTTTGCTTTCCTTGCCCATGACAATTACACATTAAAATAGCATAAACTGAACATCGAAATGGGTCAATATCATTGAATTTTGCAAACGTTAAACCCTTAGACTAAGTTTATATCGGGTGTCCCAAGGTGAGTGGCCTATTAAATTATTATGGAAACATTGATGGTAAAGATTTCGAATTTTGTGGATCGATATTTGGCCATGTAAGGTCAAAATAATTTCACATTTCCAGTGTTGCCAGATGTACGACAATTTGGCAATAACTTTGTTATTTTAAATGGGACATCCGGTATTTTTTATGATACTCCATAAAATATTAAATCTATTCACTCTTACTTATTCATACCTATCTTTAATGGTTTAGTTCGCTCAATATTTGAGATTTGTGTCAAAAATTCAGCAAGTCATTAGATATTGATCTGATCTATGTCGCTGCTTTTGAATTAAAGTTGTCAGTATACAGGATGAACCAAAAAAAAATCATCATTTGACAAGTAAAAATTCGTAAAAAAGTCTGTTTTCTGTTTTTTCAATTTTGGAATCAGTAAAACACACTTTAGCGTTAATTCCTTTTGTATTGTTATTTTCTCTATGTCGTCATAGATCGATATATCAATGAATTAGTTCAATCCATAAATGTCGAAACAAACAATTATTGGGTTTTTTTTCGAGTTTTTTTCTATAAATAATGACTCAGAAAGATATACACATGAAGCTTTGATGAAATAATTGAAATTTTTGGCTAATGTGACGAAGTGTCGTCGAGAGACATGTCGAAAATTCAATGAAATGTATCCACATGTCAATTATGTCTATCAATTCATAATGCGGTCGACGGAAAAATCTTGTAATCAATACGTTTATCCATCTAGCTGTTAAGAAACTAGTTTTTTAAATAAGTTTCACTAAACGATTTCATCAGTCACCGGATAGGAAAAGAGCTGTCGTTGTTTGAACTTTTAAATCTCAGCCAGACCAATCAAAGACAATATTTAGGTGAAGTATCATATGAAATGTGTTAGTACCTAACAGTCTTCTTCAGAATCGTCCTTTGGTATCCTTATATCTAATTGGGTAGAGGCACTTTCAACATGTAGAAAACTGCAGCGTTTCTCTTGTGGGCAGCTGACATTTTAACAGCATCCTTATGGAGTACTCCCATCGCAACATGAAAAATGAGCCATTGCGCAGTAGTACTCCCTTTTAACCATGACTAGAGATATCCAACTATACGGGACATAATCGTGCACTGCCTCATGGGAAATCAGATGATGAACATGATTGTAGCATTCTGATAATTGGGATGCTTCCTGAGCTAGGTCGAGGCATATGTCGACTGATCTTTTTTCTTCAGATTGAAGTTCCAATTTTTCTAACAGACATTCTCTCGCTTGGGCCTGTGAAAAACACATTTATTATTTTGTCTTGTTCTTGTAGTTTGTGATTAGTTTGAAAATGTTGAAATGAGAATCGTTTACATGTTACTGAAATAAAATGAAATGAAGTATATTCCATATCGCACGAATCATTTCGATATA
>JACDNR010000221.1:0-24377 GCA_013421045.1 Propylea japonica | reverse complement strand
CTGTAGTGGGAAACCGGTGGAAAATAATAGAGATGTTTACTCTTCAGTTTTCTTTAATTGAATCCTCCATCCATAACAACAATAACAATTTATATCAATTGGGTAAGTGTGCGATTACCAGGTGTGTAATGAAAACAATTAATGCAAGGTGTTTGAAATCAATAACAATGATTGCTATTCAGGTAATCAGGTTGATTGCCGAAATCAGATCAATAATCCAAAACATCTCTACACCTTCCCTTCCTGAGGAATGATCTTCACTATGGCCACTTATGAAGATCGTTCTCTAAAAATGAGAAGATTCTTAACAATTCTGAAATTTAACTTTCATTTGAAATATCACTTGAACCCAAAATTACCATAAATTGTCATCAGGATAGAATCATCGAATATAATAATATAAGTCCTACTGCTAAGTTACATGTTTTCTTACCTACAGGTAGCTACCATCCTACTGCTAATAATCCTAGACATAAATGAATAAAATTATTACAAAACTACTATAAATATCCTTCAAACTTTATCTCATATATCTCTTAATTCTATTTTTGTGCACAGTACTGCGTCTTCCATCTTTGTCGACAATTATGCAATTAGGCCCACTTGCAGAGACAACTGTATAGGGACCTTTCCACCAAGGGTCAAATTTTTGTCTGGCTTCATTCGTTATGAGAACAAGGTCTCCTTCCTCAATATGCAATTGAGAAGCATCTTTATCATGCAACTCCTTACGCTTTCTTTTGGCACTGTCAAGATAATTTCTAGCTCTGTTCTGCGCGAACTGTAACCTAAAACGTATTTCTTGGTCATATGCTTCAATACTATAAAGAGGATCTACTCGATTATCACAGAATATATCCGAGCTAAGGTTAGCCCTTCTTGCAAAAACTAACTCATAAGGTGTATAATTGTGATACGTCATTGGGGTTGTATTGTAACAAAATGTAAAATATTTAGTCCACGTATCCCAGTCAGACTGGCTTTCATTGATATACATTTTAATGAAATCATTTAAGACCCTATGATTCCTTTCACATCCTCCTATAGTCTGACTGTGATACGCTGTTGAAATTTTGTGTTGTATCTTGAGCAGTTCCGCAAGGTTCGAGAAAACTTCATTCTTGTATTCTGTACCCATATCCGTTCTAATTTCTTTCATGGGTCCATATATAAGAATGAAATCCTCCAGGATTGCTTTCGCTACCGTAGGAGCTTCCTTATTGGGTATTGGCGATATGACTACATATTTCGACAATTCGCACTGTATAGTTACCGCATATCGATTTCCTAGCGATGTTTTAGGAAATGGTCCAACGGTATCGATACATACTATATCGAAAGCATTCTGAGGAGTTGGTGTTATCACGAAGGGTTGATTATGCCTTCTGTTAATTTTATTAATTTGACAGTTATGACATTGCCTAGTGTATTGAGCAACATCTCTCGACATTCCTTTCCAATAGTAGCACGATTTCAATTTCTTTAGCAACCGCTTTTGTCCACAATGACCACCATACATGGGATCATTGTGATACTTTTCAACTAATTTTAGTCTTTCATCTTTATCAACAATTACCATTCGTGGTTCAAGTAAAACTATGCATATGTTTCGTAAAATGTTTTGCCCCACTCTCTTGAATTCATTTATGTTAAATCTCGTAAATATGGGATCATTCATTTTCATTCTTAATGTTTTATAATCTCTTTCACCAGCCAACTGATCAAGCTTAGACAATACCTGCCCTAAAGCAAGGCTATCGCCATTAGTGATTGAAATTTTTACATGAGTACTCAATTTTCTCTTATCATATATTAACATATCAATTTCATAATTTTCGAGAGTGCCTTTTCCCATATTTTCAACCTTAAATCTTAAATAGGGCAAGTTCAATGAATCATAATTATTTATTGAATTATAAACTTTTACTTGGTTTGTTATTTGAGCCGCTTCAGCATCTTTTTCGCTTGTGTATTGTTCGATGACTTCGACATTGACCTAGTCACCGCAAGAATTTGAGAAGTGTTATGATTAATTTCTTTAAGGTCATCAATGTTTATCCTAGATAATGCGTCTGCACAAACGTTCTCTCTGCCCTTGATATATTCAATTTCAAAGTTGAACTCTTCCAAATCTAATCTCATACGTGTTAATTTAGAACTTGGATCTTTCATCGAAAACAAATAAACTAATGGTTTATGGTCAGTTTTTATCAAAAATTTTTGTCCATACAAATAGCAACGAAAATGTTTGACAGCCCAATGAATTGCTGTGAGCTCTTTCAGAATCGTTGGTTTATGTGATTCTCCTTTAGTAAAGGCTTTGGAACCGTAAGAAATTGGAAACTCTTTTCCGTCAATAATTTGAGAAAGAACGGCCCCGCATGCTAAATCTGAGCTATCTGTGGTCAAAATGAATTGTTTGGAAAAATCTGGATATTTCAATATTTGTGGGTTGATGAGAGCTTTTTTTAGTTCAAAAAAAGAATCTTGACATGATTTGGACCAGATAAATTTACTACCTTTTCTTGTTAATTGATTTAATGGTTGAGTTATTTCCGCGAAACGGGGAATAAACCTTCTGTAATAATTACAAAACGCAACAAATCTTTTAACTTCATCTGCATTAGTTGGAGTTGGATATTTGTTAATAACCTCGAACTTTGAGTCGTCCGGCAAAATGCCTTTGTCTGTAATTTTGTGTCCTAAAAAAGTTACTTCGTTCCTGAAAAATTGCATTTTTCTGGATTCAACTTTAAATTGAATTTTCTGCAAGTTTCAAAAACTTCCTTCAAGTTTTTCAAATGATGATTCTCAGAGCATCCTATTACAATGAGATCGTCCATGTAGAGGAAAGCTTTTTCTGGAGTTAGCCCCGCAAAAGCGATTGTCATCATCCTTTGAAAACTATTAGGACTCACAGATAAACCAAAGGGTAGGCGTGTAAACCTATAGGAACCTGATTCAGTACTGAATGAAGTTATGTCACGGGAGTCTACGTCTAGTTCAATTTGATGAAATCCTGAATATAAATCAATAACAGAAAACCATTTTGCTCGACCTAACTGATCCAAAATGTCGTCTATACGTGGAAGAGGAAATTTATCAGCAATTAGTCTTTTATTTACGTTGCGAAAATCTAAAACAAGCCTTGAGGATTTTTGACCATTTGGTCCTTTTTTGGTACTAATAAAATGGGGTTATTGTACTCTGACACTGAAGGTTCTATAATTTTGTGTTTAAGCATATTTTGCACATGATTTTTAATGTCTCCCTTTTGTGCTATCGGTAGCCTATAATTTTTTGTGTACACTGGTTTCGGATCCGATAATCTTAATTTTTGTTTGTAAAAATTATTTACTGTCAAAATATCATCTTTCAATGCAAAAATATCTGAATAATTTTTACATAAACTAATAACTTCTGATTGAATGAAATCCGGCATTTCCTTATTTAGTTGATTCATTAGTTTTTCATGCCTATCATTATGATCAGCATTAATGTTATAGATGTTGAACTTATCTAGACTTATTACTTCTAGCTGAATGTTTTTCAAAACAACACTTTCGAAAGTCGTGTTCATGATTTTTACCAAACCTTCTCCTGGAGACACGACCGTTCGTGCAATGAAAACTCCTGGTAAAGGTTCTTTATTCAACACTAATACACTTTCCGAAATATTTTTAAGAGATGGTATTTGCCTAATTACTTCACAACGTGGTGGTATATGAATTTGGTTTTCCTCAACCCCGCTTAGAATAGGAATCACAAAGTTCTTATCAAAATATCGAAGATTCAACGTCCACCGACGATAATCTAAATTAGCACTATATTTTATAAGAAAATCCCTGCCTAGAATTCCATCTCCCGGAATTGGAAAGTCATCGCTTACCACGTGAAAATTATGTCCGATAGTTTGATTATTATTCACCCATATTTCCGTATTAATAATACCCAAAGATTTTGTCAATCCCTCAGTTACACCTTTGATATCAATTATTTTAGAATTATCAACAGAATTTTGCAACAAAATTTTCCCTACTTTTAATATAGAAACATCAGCCCCGGTGTCTACCAACAAAGTGACCTTTTCTCGAGTTATCTTAGTTTCAACGGCTACAAAATTCGAAAGAGATAAATCTAGCTGATAAATATTTATTGCTCTGTCTCCCCCAATCGAACCGGTTGGGGGTCCGATTGGTTTCCCTGGTTTGACAATTCCAAAAATCTGACATTGGCATTGGTTTGTCCGTTACCTCTGCCATTAGGTCTACTATTATTGTCATACCTATTTCCAGCGAATCGATATTGACCTCTCCCGGCATTGAAATTGTGAGAATTTCTGAAACCACGGTATGAATTTTGAAAATTTCTCCCTGAACCACGCCGGTTATTGTTGAACGGATGTCTGTTGCGTGAATTATTATTGTTATTCAGATAGAATACGTTGTTTGCAGGCGACGGTTGAGTGTTAACGTTTAAAAATTTTGTCATGATTTCCTGAACAGTGCTGAAATTGCCAGCTTCTATCACTATACGAGCTCTTTCGGTATTTGAATTTTGACTAAGTGCCCTGGAAGTAGTTTGAACTGCATATTTTTCGGCTACTTCATTAGGAACACCCTCACTTATGAAAGCATTTTGTAATTTCTGAGCTAACTGCTCAACCTCTGCTGCATAAGTGGAAGTGTCCTTATGGTTTTGCCTTAAATTCAATAATTTGGACGTTAGAAGGTTCGAACTTTCACCTTTTAAGGCATTTTTCAACTTCCTCGCAATATCATTTAGACCATCTCCGTCAGAAATTAAACTACGCGCCTTTCCGACTAGCCTAGTTTTTACAAAAGACACGGCTCTATCCTGGTGATCCGCGCTATTCGCCTCAAGGAGTTCTAACGAATCTAAAAAGGATCTCAAATTATCAACATTTCCGTCGAACTGATTTGGAATGATTTTGCTTGCCAAATTGAAAAATTCTGTAGTAGTCATCGCCATGATTTTTTCGTCTTCGTCTTGGGATTCTTCTTCTAATGATAGTATATTGATTTGTTCTACACAAGACACTGGAACCTGATATTTAACACCTAAGATTGAAAAGAACGAATAACCTTATCTCGGATATAGTGAAAATCAGTTTTTATTGATTGTCGATCTGTATTATCTAAATATGGCCAAGAACTAGCTACGCTTTTTGTAAATTCGTTGAAGAGAGCCACCAAATTATCTCGAACCTCAACTCTAATTAAATTGCTTTTTGGAACATTTTTCTTTAGAATTCTTTTAGACTGTTTTTTTATTTCAGTTGTTATTACCGAAAGGTTACCTAATACAGCTTCTCTTTTTTCAGCCTGCATTAAATTCCTATCAACTATTAATTAAAAATAAACCGCAATTGTCATCATAAATAGTCAAAACGAGCTCACCATTTCTTCCACGCGCACAACAGCACTTCAACTTTACTCACGGAATGTTTTCCTCGCTGCCTCCTATCACTAGATTGCTGCCACAGACGCCCTTGATGCAGTAGCCTCTCGCCTGAACCTCCTCAACAAATTTTTTCTGTGCATTTTATATGCCTTGAATATCAGGTTGAGCACCAACACAGCCAAATTAAATACAATACGATTTTCATGTCCTTTGATATGTTGTATTCACTCTCTTGCACAATAAAGTTCGAATTGATCGCCCCATTTTCTTTTACCGTCTGGGTGGTGTCCTTAGAATTTGAGCTTCCCATTTTAAGTTTCACATTGCCATCACTTATTCATCCGACTAAACACTTTACGGATATTGTTCAGAATTATTCTACACTGATAACTTACTAAGATGGCAGGATCGCCATGTAGTGGGAAACCGGTGGAAAATAATAGAGATGTATACTCTTCAGTTTTCTTTAATTGAATCCTCCATCCATAACAACAATAACAATTTATATCAATTGGGTAAGTGTGCGATTACAGCAGGTGTTGTAATGACAACAATTAATGCAAGGTGTTTGAAATCAATAACAATGATTGCTATTCAGGTAATCAGGTTGATTGCCGAAATCAGATCAATAATCCAAAACATCTCTACATACCTACCTTGAATGTTAACAAACGTCAATAATCAACGTTAAAGGAGTGTTCAATCATTATAACAATTTTTCGATGAAAAAATATCATTTTTGTACAACTGTCAAAAAAACTTGACCTTCTTCATCACTGTGGATTGCGTATGGATGCGTTAAAAAAGACTTTTTTTAACGGTGAAAAAAGTAAATACCGTTCAAAACCGTTAAAAAAGTCTTTTTTTCTGTGACGGAAAAAAAAATGTGACATTTTATATCCATTGACAGGTCACAAATATGACTTTTACGAAATTACTTTTTTGCAAAAAAAATGATTCTCTATGTAGCCGGGAAAAAAAGTACTCACTTTTTCCCGGGGAAAAAAAGTAATTTCGTGAACAGTTTAATTTCTTTCACTATTAAATGGTCGTTTTTCCTGTCACAGAAAAAATAGTGTATTATACACGGGAAAAATATTATTATTATCGGCTTTTTGTCTCCTCGAGCTAAAATCTAATATTTTTTCCCTTGTATAAAAAATAACTATTTTTAACGGTGAAAAATGAAAAAAAGTAAAGAATAGAAATATTATATTGGAAGCATTGTCTTCAATCATTTTATATTTCAGACGATGTAAATAGCGTAAATAGCGGGGTGGTGTATCTCAGACCAAATTGAAAATAAAATGAACCCTACCCCTTTCTAAAACTGAATAAGGTAGGCTAGTTATGAGTGGACTTGCTCTTGAGAGGTATATGAGAGGTTGCCGACTTGTGGTATTAATTGCAAAAGCTATTGTGTTTCTAATTTTCATGAAGTGTGTGAGACCCCACCGCACTAACGCAGGGTTAATGAAAAACCGTATTTTATGCAGTTGACCCGAAGAGTTCAGCTAAATTTAGAGTTACAAAAACAAATAATATCTAATTTCATATGTACCATTTTATACTATTTCATTCAATCGTTTTCTTGATTCTTTTTTTTTGAGAGGGTCTAACTAGTCATGAAGGTAATAATTCCACACAACCGATCCTATTTGATTATTTTTGTTCAATTGATGAACTTGATAAATGAGTTTATAGTTTCTTTATCAAGAATTGAATAAATGAATCAGAAGTAAAAAGCATTTTCCACGATTAATTCAAAGCAACGATAAAATAGACGTAAACTATTTCAATAAAGAATCTCGTAATCGAGACAACAATAACTCCACAATCTGTTGTATTCAGTATCCTAGACAAAAAGTTTAACATGAACATAAAGAGTATGCAAAAAACAAATAGCTCGTTTCGAATCCGAGTTGAAAACATGACTTTGAAAATGACGAAATGATGAGATGAAAATTCTTGGAATTTCTGACGTAAAGAAGAAACATCGTGTCCTTTTTCATATTGGAAGAATTATAACTCAACTATTCTGAGAACTATAGGCTTAATTAAACTTTGCGTTTCTATACTAAATTTTCCTTCGGTTCAACTAGACAAGAGCGAGATCAAATCGAATTGAAAAATGTCAGCTTCCTTATGTTAATGGAACGAAATAATCTTGACAATCAAAATAATATGCTCGTAATAATGTTGTAATTGAGTAGAATTCGTAGTTTATCCCTTTCGCTACCACAGGTTTCACGGTGAAACCGCATATTCGATAATTTGTTTCTCAAATACCAGTGGTATATCATTGAAACCGCTGTTTGAATTGGTCGCCTGTGGTGCCATCTATTGATGAGCATTAAAAGCAGCACCTGAAATTTGTCGATCCTTTCACAGGCAACACATTTTCAACTGTTTACAGTAACGTGTGTTGTTTTGGACGATTTTTCGGTGTTTTACTTGAAAATAAAGTGGTGCTTTGCGTGTGCAATGGATGGCGAGTACTTTCATCGATAGAATAGAGATATATGCATTGAAAATCTCGAAAAATTTCATTATCATCAAATTTTTCGAAATCATGCGGCTTGTTTCCTGCGGTTACCCTGTGAAACCTCTGGGACTTATCGGAAATATTTTTTTTCCAGGAAACAGAAAAATGTGGTCATTCCATAATCTTTTGAGTATGACCGATGATGAGATTTTTGGTTTGATTGAGGAAATACCATCTGCTCCTCAATCAAAAGTAAAAAAAATTGTTTTGTCAAATATCACACCAAATAATTCAATAAGAATATTTTCCGTAAACTCCCAGTGGTTACTTTGTGAAACCACCAAAATTTTTCAAAAACTAATAATTTTTTTTGGAAAAATAGGCATGTACTATTATTTTTGATTAATTTCAAACTCACATTAGGATGATTTCAAAAATTCACCAACAAATTGTAATTATGGTGTAGTCAAAGGGTTATTAGGCCGATGAACGACATGTACATATAAGTTTCTCGAACGTACCTATTCTGGTGTAAAATTTGAATCATCTTATACTATATCCCTGGGTCCTAATTGATACCGGGATATACACAAACAATATCTCAAAAAATTTTTATTTTGGTAATAAGGGCGCACACCGAACGAACGCTCCCACACTCGTCCAGCGAACCATGGTGACTGAATTTCCATGAACCTATTCTTCGTTTAAGACCAACTCCACTTTCCTATTCTGTAATCGATTGAAATCAACCAAAGTTAAACTCTTACTTCGGAGCTAATATCGTCCTCGTTCAAAGTAAATACAAGGAAATTGTATCAAAACAGCATCCATGGATAGCTACAATCTCGAACTATAGGTCCAGAATGCCTAGTATCATGACTCCCCATAGGACGAAATAGCTACCATCTGTTTGATACCATTTCCTTGTATTTATTTGAACGAGGAGGAGATTAGCTCCGAAATATGAGTTTAATATTGGTTGATTTTAATGTATTGATATTATTCTCTGCTTACATTGAGTATAATTTCATGGCGATGTTACGCGTTGAAACACTTTGGTTAAACGTGCTTCTAGCATTGCCACCGTATTAACACTTATTCATAAATACGAAATGATGAGTGGGTGAAATTATATGGAAAAATAGGCATTTCCAACCAACTTACTTAGGGGGTTAATTTTAAAAAATTATTGCAAATATGATTACAATAATGATCAT
This sequence comes from Propylea japonica, assembly GCA_013421045.1. NCBI lineage: Eukaryota > Metazoa > Arthropoda > Insecta > Coleoptera > Coccinellidae > Propylea > Propylea japonica. The sequence continues at coordinate 15,251 of JACDNR010000221.1, read as the reverse complement.
ACAAAAAAAAATCATTTTAATGATAATATTTCGAAATTGAAATAAAAACTCATTTTTGTATTTTAATAGTTTAATCCGATTACCTCAAAACCTTCAATTTCAGCTGCATTAAAAATATATATTTTATCGACTATCAACGATCTCTTTCCTCTTCGTGTTCAATTTGAAATTAATACAAAACAAGAGCAAATTGTATTTTTATATATCATATCCATCTTCATTATAACTTTACTACTGTGCATAAAGTATATTGTACTTTTTTTAATATTATTATATATTTTCAGGTATGTGTGAAGAAATGCCTAATGAAACGAATTCAATGATCAGTAACAAGTGAATGGAGGGATTTTCAAGGTATGTGCAAAAATAATGACAAATTGACTGACAAAAAAGACGACATTTCATACCAAAGTGGATCTATCTGATGAATTTTACCATTTCAAAGTTTTCTAGGCGTACACGCTTAAAATTATTCTAGGTAGGTATAGTCAGACCATAAATGAGTAGGTTTCTCCCTCCATTTATTGAAAATGGCAAAGATCCAAGGATCAATATATAATTTAGAAGTTTGGCAGTATTTGATTCCATTTCAAAACGGATCTGTTAATGTTTTTATTGATAGATACGATTCAAAAGATCTTCCTTATTCATGATTTCATCTAACATAATTGGGTCTTCGTGTATACATCAGGTTTGAAAATTCACATCGGAAACATACGATATTCAATGCATCCGACAGAGAATTTTGCTGTCCAGTTGAACAGTTCCATATTCGAATAATTTACATGCTACGTAACTTACCGAATCCAGTGTTACCATTACAATAATGTAGTGTTGTCTCATTCTCAACGTTTGTAAGCGCTTGGTTCGAACAGTATGGTAGGGAACTTGTAGTTAGTGCATCCAATATTCAATGTGTCAGGCTGATTGTAAAACTCTATTCAAGTACTGTCGTTTGCCTACCATACTGCCTGAATTAAAGGGGCCCACTCACTAAGAAGGAAGAATGCGCAGTTAAGTATCTGCACGTTTGCTGTAACGCAAACGTGTGCATTCATATTCCCACACACATACACTTTTGCGTGTTGGTTTGGATGTGCGACAAGCGTGAGATGACGTCGGAAAAAAGATCTGATGTTAATGGCAGTGGCGCGTGTGTTGTTATTAAGGAAAAAATGTCCAAGGTATAAATATCGAACCCGACACTGTGTTGCTAAACATATGAAACGTGCAGATACTTGTTGCCCATACACAGTCGTTTTTGGTCATTCTTCCACGTACGGTGAAGAATGCACACGCCACACGATGGAGATGATTGCGCATTCCAAATTTACGCCATACACCACCTGTTTTAACTGTACCCGTACAACGCGCATTCAAGTCTTCGCGCTTCCTCTTAGTGAGTGGGCCCTTTAAGATACTTCCAACGATAAGAGAGCAGCAGCACTACATTATTGCAATCGGACAACTAAAACGAAAAAATTCTCGGTATGATTCATTGTGTATCCTATGTTTTCAATGTGAACTTCCAAACCTGTATAAGGGTACACTTCATTTGTGAGACCAGGTACTTCGATTATGTTTCGGCTGAGTTATTCAGAATTTTGCAGTCTTGTCATTTAACGACTCCTCAAATTTCTTTCGAAATATAAGAACGAGAAGAACAATTTTGACATCCTTCATTTCCAGTGATGTTGGATCACCTTGTATGTTAACAGTATGCTTTTTTATTTCAATGACAGAGTGATCGATAAATATTATCTCTGAGTAAAGATAAATAGTTGTTTAAAAATTGGCTCGACTGACTTTTCAACCTGTAGCATTTTGCTCTAATAATTCAGTCAGGTTTTAGTTTCGAAATGAAGAATTCGTAAGATCAATATCTGATGAATTCACGATTCATTCTATTGATTGAAATAATTATATTTTCATGGAAATTTGAAGACGTAGGTATTTTTCGATATCGAAAGGTTTTTGTCATCTAAAAAAAAATTTCAATACTGGTGGTTACGTGGAGAGCTCAGATTAAGATTTCAGATGATTAAAAAAAGTTCAAGAATGAAACGGATGCATTCGAGAATACTTCTTATAATGAAACTGGATGATCACTAAAACAAAAACCGCCAATTTATTGAAAACATTTTCAGTTTTAGAATGGTTCAAAATAGTAGATATTCTTTTATTTTAATACACTTTTGAGCGCAGGGTAAGCCTTCATCACCCGAAACGTTGGAAGTCTGGAAATTTCAATTAATAGTAACAATACTGCGAAATTCGAAATAATTTCACTAATAAATTCAAAATTCATCGCAATATGAAATTTCCCATGAAGGAAGGATTATTCATTACCCAGTGATGGTGCTCAGTGGAGTTGAAATTTTCCTAGGTATTAAGGTTGAAGACTCTGTTCGATGGCCATTGAGGTAGTCAATCAATATTAGTTTCATTATTATTGAGAATTTATTCTTTGTGGTAACGAAAAATTATGATATTGGAAGATGCCGATCAAAAAGGGTGATAAATCTTCTGAATTTGTTTCATGGTGTTTCATTGGAAACGGAAAAAAGTGGAAAATGAATAAAGTATCTCTGAGTGGTTCTGAATATATACTATATTTTTCGTGTCTAACAAGTTTCATTAGAGAGAAAAAGGCTGTTCCATTTATTTAGCTGATTCATTTAAGTGGCCCCAACTTACGAACCACACAAAATATTTTTATATTTGGTACAAACATTATACTATTTCAACGTGAGCGACCTAACTATCTGTCACTCAGGAAATCTAGGTGTGGATTAACGAATATTGTATATGCATTCGAATAACATGTGCGTAAACGAAAAGTATATTCACTCTAATTTTTCGTGCTGGGTCAAACATCGAACAGTATCGATTGTAACAGCGCAGTTGGATTATTTTCCTTTTGCTACTTCTTATGCAAATTCAACACTTTTTTTAAATCTCTTTCTATATTCATTTTTTTCTATCTCTGATATTGATAATTTCAGCCACAAAATTCGACCACCTTCACTGCTGAACAGTGTAATATAAATAAATAAAAATCCAAAGCGAAGTTCGTACGAAATATAAAAAATTTTGCGTGTTCATAAGTTATGCCTATTCGAATAAAAAATCAAAATTCATAAAACAGCCTGTATCTTTGTAATTAAACTTGTTAGACCATAAAAAATAATATACTGGCGACCACTCTGAGATGCTTTATTAATTTTTCATTTTTTTCGTTTTCCAATGGAACAGCCCTTATCTTAAGTCTATAATTTCAAGAATTATTGAACTGTAAGATTCCACCCATAAGATGAATATCACCCTATATATTCCAAACGAAACCCTGCAAGCGATTGAAACCTATTAATAGGAGTCCTACTTGATTTCCCCAATTCATGATATTCCTTTTTCGCATTCATTTCGCGACAATCTGTACCTAATTAACGACTATATTTATGTCAGAGAGAAAAAAAAATTTAGGCCTGGTTATAAAGGAGTGGTATTTGGTTCTCACGAACATTATTTATGTAGATAAATATTTCACGAAAGACTATCTTCAAAAAGAGAAATTTCTACAGATTTTTTTACTATAATAAGTAGACACCTATAGCAAAAAAATATTTAGTGCTAATGTGCTACCAAATATATATTCCAGACCAAACCAACAAATATTTCTCATACATTAGTGCTGACCACTGATATAAAACCAAGCTTATTACAATAAATTCTCTAGATAACAGCGTATGTAAACATCATCTCTTCTTACTCTGAGATCTCTTCCATCTAATCTCCGCGATGGCCAATTATGTTAAACCGGTTTGCACAACAAGTTAAAGAGAAATATTTCAGTCATGAAAGGTTGATCTAGGGAATACCTGTCATTAATTTCGAAACTGTAACGGAAATTATGGATGCTGGAAAAAATGGCTCGAGTAGCGGTAAATGATACCCTGGAGGGTTCAGTTAAGCGGCATTAAATGTGCTCCCAGGGGAACAACAATTCTCAACTCCTACATAGTGGGAAATTTTTTCTACAGGATCTTCCAGGATGTGTTTTTCCACGTGATGGGTTTCGGCCATGATGTCTTGGAAGGTTTTCAAGATTGTAAGCATTACATCTACCGTTCATGCAACTATTCATTCGATTCTTTGAATTAAACGATAATTCACACTTATTGGAATATTTTGATCTGTTTAGAAAATCAAGATTTGCGAAATCATTATTCAGTATGAATGTTTTTTCACGTGCAAGCCTTTCATATTAAAAATAATGAACTAAAGAATGAAAATAAACCGATGTATCGAAAAAGCTTCACAGCGGAATATATAAAATTTACAGAGTGGCACACGGTGGATTGTATCCTTGACATTCACGGAGGACGAAAAGTAAAAAGTTATTGAAAATTTGGTTTACTGAATGAAGAAGTCTGCTTTAGCTGTCTAAAACATTCTCAGACCTACCAACATTGAAATTCAATATGAGATTCAGGGTGTTGTTGAATAAGTGCAACAAATTTCTGGATGTTATAACTCGTCTGAAATTACGAACAAAAGATTATGTCAGCTTAACCCTTCAAAAAGCACCGTTTGCGAGATACAGGCAATTAAAATAGAGAAAAAATCGTTTTTTGCAAATATCTCTGAAACGTCTCATGGCACAGAAACCAGCTCTAGTAAGTATTTTATGATTTTAATAATTGTTCATTTGAATTTATTTTCTCTAGTTAATCGGTGAAGGCTTTGAAGGGTTTATGAAATCAATGATGTACGTACAATGACTGGTTTCAATTTGCCAAGTCACTCGTTTGATTTACACATTACACATAACGTGCTATTTAAAAACGATGTAAAGCCGACTATTTTAGACCAATACCATCTAATTATGCCAAGAAAAATGGAGGGTGAGGAAGAATGTTGTAGATAATTCCTCGCATTTTAAGGATCCGAGAAACCGATGATAGCAATTTAATTTTAGAGAAAAAATCGAATGAGTTTATGTCATAATTGTTTTAGAGTTGGATAGTTTGTCAGTTTTCTCAAAAAGAGTATATCTAATTTGAGACCAGGAATTCTTATTTTATTTATTGACTCGTTCTTGACGATAGAACAGGGTTAGTCGATGTATTTGCTCCATCGACTACGCTGATAAAAAAGAAGGGTTTATGAAACAAACATTTGAACCGCCAATTTTTTTCACAAAAAAATTTGACTCCAGGTTACTAACAGTCACCATATTCTTCTACATAAAAGTTGATTTTTCCTGAGAACGGTCGACTTTGAAGGGTATAACTAGGAATACATTTTTGTGTAGTAAACATAGGCGGTTCGAATCTATTCGAACTGCATAAATTTCTAAACAAAAAAATTGAGAAAAGCCTTGAGAAGGTGCTCTAGAGCGGTCGTTAATTGGTGTAGCATTAATGCTATTATCTCAAAAATTTGTATGGGACTTGAAATGCATGCTGAGTAAGTGAGTGCAAAATCTCAGCACAATTGAAATTATATTCTGGAAACTATTCCAAAAATTAATATGTAAAAATCAATAATTAGAAGAAAATTAAATTCTTTTCTTCTTTTCAATATTCCGAATTTTTCATGATTATGTTTACACTACCGTCACAAAATTTCGCATGAGGCTTATTATGAGCATCTCGCATGTAGTCGCAAAATATCATGTCGACCCCAGAGCAGGTGCTTTTGAGCGCTCGTTCATTGGCGGAGCAATAATGTTATCACCTCGAAAATTTGTATAGGCTTTGAGATTCATGCTAAGTATGTGGAATCAAAATCTCGGCACCATCGAAATTATATTCTGGATATTTTTCAAAAACTGAATTATATAAAAAACTTGATAATTGAAAGAATAAAATTCCATAATTCTGATTATGCGATGATCTTCAACTTCTGGATGAACATTCAGTATATCAGTCTTCATTCGAAAAATTTATTTTACACGAATCTGATATCCTGTTATGGAAATAAAGAGATTATTATTTTCAATAATCCGATGGAATTTTCTATGGTTTCTGTTAACACAAGACGCCTCTACTATGAGCATCCTGTATGTGACATGTAGTTTCATTTTGTCTCAGATATTAAGAAACAAAAATTTCAAATAGCCATATTTATGGCACTCTGTACGATTTGGCTGGTTAACAAACTTAGCCTCTGCAATTGGGAACCAAACTCACCCTGAAAATCTCAAGTCTCAAGGAGAATCCTTTCAAAAGTTACCGTGCTTACGGAGGAAGATAATTGAGTTTGACCACAGATTCGTCATCAGAGAGTCGAAACCCTTTCGTTTGAGATAATTCTCGGCTCAAAATTAAAAAATTACAGACATTTGGGCAAAACGATATAGCACCCGTTTTAAAGAGAAAGAGCGATCAAAAAGGCATGTTTTGTTAATGTCTTCACTCGGGAGTGCTGAGTTTTACCTATTCAAGAACCTTGTTTTAAAGAAATGTAACTTGCCTCAAGTATGATTAATTCTATTTTATGAGTATAAAATTTTGCTCTACTTCAAATGCTGAAAATAGTGATGGCAATCAAACTCAGAAGAAATAAAGGTTGTATTTGTGAACACACGGCGAAATAAAAATTCAAGAACGCCTTGAGCAGGTGGTTTTGAGCGCTCGTTCATTGGTGGAGCAATGAGGCTATTACCTCAAAATGTTGTATAAGACTTGAAATTGATACTGAATGGATAAATGCAAAATCTCAGGATGATCAGAATAATATTCTGGAACTTATCAAAAACTGAAATATGTTAGAACTTAACAATTAAAATTTGAATTCTATATTGCTGATAATACAAAAAATCCCCTAAATTCTGCATAAACATTCAATATATCAATTTTCATTCACGAAATAGATTCAACTTGAATCGGATGTCTTGTTATAGAAATATAAAGATTCTTTTCTTCAATATTCCATTTCAATTTTCTATGGTTCACACATAGCCACAAAATTTTGCAAAAGGCTTATTATGAGCAACTTGGATGTGGCCGTTTTGTCGGAGATATTGAGGAACTCAAATTTTGAATTGCCATTTTCCATTAAACATCCTGTACGATTTGGCAGGTTAACGAACATAACCGCTGCATTTGGGAATCGAACTCGCCCTGAAAATTTCAAATTTCTTGGACAATCCCTTCGAGAGTTATCGTCCTCACTGCCGGACGGCTCCACGTACAGAATTCAATTTGAACATGGACTCCTCTTCTGGGAGTCGAACCCTATCGTTTGCGACCATTTTCGGCTCAAATTTCGAAAATTACAGACATTTGGGCAAAACGATATAGCACTCGTTTCAGTAGAACGAGCGCTCAAAAATTTAAACGAATTCAATTAGCCATAAACAATTTTATCATCAAATTTCCATGCGATGTAACTGTAATGGAATAAACGCAATTGAGTTTTTATTGATTTCTCTCAGTTTAACTGGGCTGAGTATCCTAGAAAAAAGCACGGAACTATTATTTTCATTTTGCGATAATTGGCTATTCCGCCGTTTTATAGAAGCAAACATCGGTTCTTCCTAAGCTCAGATCAACGCGCGCGCGTCTCAGTCGCGTAAGCGCGTGGTCGGCTACTTACGACCCCGAAAATTGAATTTTTCGAAACGTAATTAGCACACTTTCGACATCCGACGTTATAACATTGCATCGGACATAAAACTGATACGTTCGTACGATACCAATGAGTTGTCAGTTTTTATTAATGAAATATACGGAAATTAGTCAGAGACCAGAGACAATCTTTTGATGCAATAATTGACAGTGTGCTAAATAACAGAGATTTAATTTTCTTTCTTGACGCCCCGGGAGGCACTGGCAAAACTTTTCTTGCAAATTGGTATTGGCAAAAGTAAAAACAATCCTGTAGAAATGGACTAGCCTTTGCCTCTTCGGGGATTGCCGCTACTCTGTTAAATGATAGGAAACAGCACACTCACCTTTAAGCAACCTCTGACAGTCTCACTAGAGCAACAGTCAGTTTGTTCCATAAAATGGGAACACTCGGGAAATTTTACAAGAAACATCTTCAATTATATGGGACGAATAGTATACCACGAGTCAAAGAGCTCATGTTGAAGCAGTGGACCAAACGCTCAAAGACCTCAGAAACTGTGATGCTGTAATGGGTGGCGTTACTTTTAATTTCGCGGGCGTTTTTCAGCAAATACTGCTTGTAGTACCAAAAAAAAGGAACACGCGCCGAAGTCATAAGAGCATGCTTAAAATCATCTCACTTATGGAGTTCGGTTGCATCTCTCAATTTACGAACAAACATGAGAGCCCATTTGAGCGACAACGACGATGACGACTTTCCGCGTCAACTACTCAATCTTGGCAAAAGAAAAATTATCTCTCCTAACACCAACAGCAATGACATCAAACTTGACGAGACATTAGGACACATATTGAACAGGTTATCATCTTATTGACGCAATAAATGCCGGTCTTGAGAATCGATTGAAAAGAGATTATCATCGCCGTATTTTAGGGCAATAGTGTCACCCAAAAACGATACACTGAATGAAATAAATAAACTCTTTAGAGAAAATTTCCGGTCAGGTCAAACACTATAAGTCTATTGATACGGTGTGTAATATTGAGGATACAGTGCACTATCCCCAAAAATTTTTAATTCTATGAACCCTTCTGGCTTACCTCCTCACGACCTTGTGTTAAAAGTTGGCATTTCTATTATGCTATTAAGAAACTTGAGCTCCCAACATGTGTAATGGGACAAGACTGCTTATAAAAGAGTTACGTTACGGGACAATATATCGTGGCGACCATTCTCACAGAGCCAGCAGTGGCCCTGGCTTATATTCCGCGGATACCCATGATTTCCACTCTTTTACCCGTACCGTTAAAAGGCTGCAATTTCCAGTGAAGATCTCTCTTGCCCTCACTATTAACACGTCCCAAGGTCAAACATTCTCTCTGGTGGGCAGTGATCTGTGAAAGCCGTGTTCTTCCATGGGCAGTTATATTTTGGCTTATCTCGGTTCGGAACTTCTGATATACAATATATTTTGCTACAAATGATAAACATTACATCCAATATAGTTAAGAGAGAAGTTTTGAACAATTAAAATTACCATAACCAAACTAACTTTTCCCGCGACTTGGGCTCCTGGAATTCGTTAATCGAAAATCCCGCAGAAAATGTATTTTCTTTCGGACAGAGGTACTTTAGAATTTTGTATTATCATGCAAAAATACAAACAATACCTACGTAAAACCCTCCTTTTGGCAGTTAGAAATCAAAACAAAACACTCTGTACTAAAAAAGGATTATTAACGTTATGCCAACGAAGTGGTCACGGGTCAGCTAGTATAATAATAATCCAGTGGAACATTTTCAATACAGATATATGTATGAGCTGATTCGATTTGAATTCTTACCTAGGTATATAATTAACAGAAATGCTCTAACAAGTAGGTACATAATGTACTTCTTCGAAGAGTCACATTTTTTTCCTAGATTTTATCTATACTTTATTCCTGTTCCATAGTTACAATTGTTTCTTAAACTTTCTTCCGTTAGTTGGTTTCACGTGTTTATAATTGTAACATGAGTTAGGTACTGTCTCAAATTGAAAAAAAATCTGAGGGTCAATCATTTGCATTAAATCGACCTGAGAGAGGATGATGGAGAGTAGACTATACTCGAGGATATCGACACAGATATGTACAGTCTCATGAGAGTAGTTACTGCCTCAAATTGGAAAAAAAATCTAAGGGTCAAAGTGAATATACAGGTTTGGAAATTCACGTCGTAATCATACTAATTCAATGCATAGGAGTAAGAATTTTGCTGTTCATTTTTACAGTGGTATGAAGGAAAGGTTCACTTGATTCGTAACTTTCTGGAAAAACGATCGACTGGATTATTGTGGTTTGGTCTCTTTCTTATTGTTGGGCATAATCGAACAGTATGGTGGAGATCGAGTATTACGCGCAGCCTGACTCATTAACTCACTGTCCAACTGCGCAGCAAAACTCTTTCTCTGTTGCATTGAATATCGTATGTTCCGATGTTTATTTCTGAACCTGTATACAGAGGTTTCATCATAAACTGGACAAACATATATTTTCGTGTAGAGGAATCGGCAGAATCATTTTTGCCTTATACAATATATCCCGTTTTCGAATCATAAGCGAGATGTCAAACCGGCATTTTTGAGCAAGATTATGATTATATCAGTTATGTATAACACTTAAAGTAACGGTTTTTGGTCAATCTCGGTATTTTTTGTTCCCATATTCAGAAAAGTTGACGAATTCCGAAAAAAATTTACAAAATGGCGGAAGACATGCAATGTTCCTAATTGTTTTTTGCAGTTGTCAAATTGACTTTTTATTTTCTGAATGAACACATTTTTTAAGAATTTCGTGTGAAAAAATTTCTTAAAAAATCGAACACGAATTTATTTTTACATGTCTACAGCGATGAAAAAATCTCACCTGAAATGGAGGAAATTTTGTACAATTGTACTTCTTGAATTATCAATCACGAATATGAAAACAGAATTGTAAAATATCGAACGGTTTCGTTCACCTCTGCAATCATGAAACAAAATTTGTTTTCAGTTCTAGAGTCAAAATAATTGAATAATTGGCATGTCCAAACATTCTAGATGAATTCATAAAAAAAATCAGTGGAACTTAGGGGACTCGAACCGACGTAGATTAAATAATAATATTCGTTGGGCACGTGTGTTCGTAGTCATAGAGTTGACTCAAGGGCGTAGCCGGGGGGGGGGGTTTTGGGGGTTAACCCCCCCCGAATGTTTCAGATTTTTGTTGCAAAAAAATCTTTCATTTTGCACTTAAACTAACTTATCTCAGAAAATCTAGTAGGAAAGATTATTGAATTCTTAAAAACAAACAAACACTTGCTACAGAAGCGACCCTCACATTCCCGGCACCTACAAAGTCAATTGTCAAAATGTCAAACCCCCCCCGAAATTAATCCTGGCTACGCCCTTGGTTTGACTTGTATTTGAATTTCAGTGAATGTAATTAGCCAGTAGTCAAACTCTATGAACTAAGAAACACCGTTGCCTGGTAACGAATCTTATTATCCTTAAAACAGTGCCATTTCCCTATTTAATACCTACGTCGCGTCGGTTCGAGTTCCAACTAAGTTTCACTGATTTTTTTTCTATGAATTCATCTAGAATGTTTTGGCATGCTAATTATTTAATTATTTTGACTCCAGAACTCAAAACAAATTTTTTTCATTATTTCAAAGGTCTGAACGAAACGTTCGAATGACTGTAGTAACGAAACCGTTCGATATTTTACAATTCTGTTTTCATATTCATGATTGATAATTCAAGGAGTACAATTGTACAAAATTTCATCCATTTCGGGGTTAAATTTTTCATCGCTGTAGACATGTAAGAATAAATTTGTATTCGATTTTTAAAAAAATTTTTCACAGAAATTCTTAGAAAATTGTATACATTCGGAAAATAAAAGTCAATTTGACAACCAAAAAAAAAATTAGGAACATTGTAGGTCTTCCGCCATTTTGTGAAATTTTTCGGAGTTCGTCAACTTTTCTGAATACAGAACCCAAAAATACTGAGATTTGACCAAAAACCGTTACTTTAAGACAGTGTTATACATAACTGATCACACTCATAAGAATCTTGCTCAAAAATGACGTTTGACACCCTGTATCTCGCTTATGCTTCGAAAACGGGATATTGTATGAGGCAAAAATGATTCTCTCAATGTCCTCTACACGAAAGTATAATATATTTTATAATGGACAAACATATTATGTTTGTCCAGTTTATGATAAAAAACCCTGTATATTGTAAGTTTTATATTTATCAGTCCGTCGTGGAATTTCATGGGAAAAATACCATTTATTTTATGTCGGAATTGAAATCTTAAATGAATGTTCCAGTTGAAAATTCTCAAAATTCGAAGGTACAAAACTCCTCAGATATTTTTCGTTGACGGCGTTTTGGTCAGAATACAACAAGAATTAATAATAGAAGTGGAAAATGCCTATTATTGACGCTTTATTCATTATGAAAATAAAAGCCTTTTTAGAGTAGACAATCAGAGAGATTTCTCATCCCTTTCATCTCGACGTTCGACGTATATCAGATCTTCTTCTGGCTGAAGAATCCAGGCTCAATACACTCGAAAGCATTCATTACGAAAGCCTCGCACCAGAAACTGACAAAAATAGTGCTTGGTCTGCAGAAAATGAAATCAGAATAATGAGTGGGCACTGTATCCTGGAAGCACATTTGCATTAAATCGACCTGATCTAGCATAATGGAGAGTAGACTATATCTCGAGGATATCGGCACAGATATGTACTGATATGATATCGTGTAATTATAATTTATTATTAATTTTGAATTGGCGCCAAATTACACGATTACCCAATTTACTTCTGCTAATTTTGAAAATATTTCAATTTTATTTAGACTTTGCAGGGTGGATTCTTTTTAAAAGTAACTATTTAATTCAATGAATTTTGTTTTCTTATAATAATAAGAATTTTTACTGAATTGAATTCAATAATAAGAACTCTCAAGAATCCTATGATTTCTACCCTATGTCCTAACCTTATAAATAACTAACCTATTTATTGCTTGAATAATATGCTTCACAATCCCAATACTGTATTGATAATTTTAATTTCTTCTGATTTTCTTCAAATATGATTGTTATGTTAAATTATAGAAAAATGAAGCAGCCCTTCCTTTAATCTGGATTTTTGAAACTTTGTAATACCTTTTACAATCAGCCTTTTTATTCGATCTTGATTCCTATTGTAGGTAAAAATGTTTTAACTTGGTTTTCTTTGAATTCAATCACATTTTTTCAGATTTTTCAATTCTTAAATTCCTGTCGATTATTTCTTCGTTTTTTTTATAACTCCTTAGTAACGTATAAATTTTCTTTCTGTTTCTTCTAAATATTTTATCATCACATTTTCCATGATTCACAGCATTCTTTCCATTTCGTCTGACTTGTTCAATCAAGGATTGTGATTTTTGTTGAAACCTAACATTAACTAATAATTACAATTTCCTCACTTCTTACTATACAAATCAAAAATACACTTGTCATCATGAAAATACCAAATTCTTAACTAACATAAATATATCATCAACTAGTTCGCTAGTATATTCTCAAACAAAATTCATTCTTTTCATTTCATAATTCAAATCGTTAATATATTAATGTTAAGTTTTGTTTCAGGGTTTCCGAAATGATTATCACCCTTATTGGAAGCAAACGATAAACATGCTCGATATGAATTTCTTTGATAATTACTTCATATGAAATTAGTTGAATTTGGGCCTTTTCTGTATCAGCAATTTCGAAGAATAAACTTTTTATGAATTTGGATAATATTTGTTATAATATGCAATATGAAAATTTATTGGAAAATGAAACTTTGAAGAAAGGTAACGTATGATTGTTTTTAAATATTCTACTAGTAATTCATATGTATTCTATTGAAATTTTGGACAATTCCATATCCAATACTAATCATATAATTATCGAACCATATCAGTACATTCTCTCAGAGTGGCCAGCAGGCGATTGTTTCAGATCAGAGTCTTCGAACACGCCACCACCAAGACTGAAAAGCATATTCCCGAATGGGATAATCTGCTTATTAGAGGCTGGATCGAGAATGATGAGTGTAGATTCTATCTCGATGATATCGAGATAGGTAGGTATGCACGTCCTCTAAGAGTTTAAGAGTGTATCAGATTTGATACTTCGGACAACGCCACCACCAAGGATTGAAAAAAATATCTCCCGAATGAGATAATCTGCTTATCTAGAGGCTGGATCTCATCGGGGAAATTTGATCCTCTGAGTGTGCCACAATATTCCGCGCGGGTTCAGTGGTAGAGCGGGTAGTTGTCTACTCACAAAGAACAATAACAATGTATCAGATCTGTCTTACTAGCAGTTTCAACCTTATACTGAATCGTTTTTTAATTTTTGTATATTATCGAATATACAAGTTTGCTGTTAATTATTCATTTTTCAAATTCAATGACACGAATCAGAAACCAAAAATTTTTTCTGCCTTTACGTTCCTAATTTGATTGTTCCCATCTCAAGGCTTGAATAAAGTTTTGATAAATAATATCGAACAATAGTTGCTTACAATTGGATTCCAAAATGAAAATGATCATAATTGCGTCGAAGTAAAAAGTCTCGAATGCAAAATTAAAAAATTCAAGAAAGCCTTTAGCAGGTGCTTTTGAGCGCTCATTCATTGGTGGAGCATTGAAGCTAAAACCTCAAAATTTTGTATAGGAATTTAGATTGTTACCAAATATAAAAATACAAAATCTCAGCACGATCGGAATGATATGTGGAATTTATTCAGAAACTGAGATAAAAAAAAACTGAGAAATTAAATTCATTTTATACACAAAATAATTTCACTCGTATCAGGTATCTCGTTATGGAAATATAGAGATTCTTATTTTCAATATTACAATTTATCTTCTATGGTTCAGATAATGCGATCTTCTTGGAATTTTGCTATGAACATCCAGTATATCGATTTTCATTCACAAAATAAATTCAATTCGAATGAGATGTCTGGTTATGAAAAAATAAAGTTTGTTCTTCTCAATATTCTAATTGAGTTTCTATGGTTCTGTGACACAATGGCCACAAAATTCTGCATGAGGCTTACTATGAGCATCTTGCATGTGAACGCATAATTTCATTCTGATGCTTCCTTTTTGTCTGAGATATTTAGGAATAAAAATTTTGAATGGCCGTAATTTATGGAACACCCTGTACGATTTGTCTGATTGACGAACTTAACTGAGGCATTTGGAACCGAACTCACCTTGAAAATTTCAATTTGACCATAGATTCGTCATAAGGGACTCGAACCTTATCGTTTGAGACCATTTTCGGCTCAAAATTTCAGACATTTGGGCGCGAAATGATAGCACTCGTTTCGGTAGAACGAGCTTTAAAAAAAGAGTTAACGAAATTAAGCAAAATGGATATCAATTCTTCGTGGGGCAGAGAAGATTCAAAAAAATATGTTTCGAAATATGGTTTTTTGCATACTCACCTCAATTTTCAGTTGAGTTTCACGAACCAATTCAACTATAAAAATATCAACTAAAACTTAAAAATCATTACCAAAAAATATCTAGATCAAGGACTCAACTCTGATGATTTTATATGATTCAACAGACGAAGCAG
>JACDNR010000220.1:0-41650 GCA_013421045.1 Propylea japonica | reverse complement strand
AATTTAGGTGGGTTCAACCTCATTAAAAAAATGTATAACATTCAATATTATCACTCTGTCAAGCAATTATGCTTCATGAAATGCTAACGCAATTACCTAGTCTGTATTGTAACAGTTTTAGCTTAGCATTGTTCTTTCCTTGAACAATGGTTTAAGTATTCTCGATTCTAGAAGATTCCTGAAAATATGCGATTATGAACATCCAAGTTGGAAGTACTAAAAGTAGATGGCTCTGTATTATAAGTCATAGGTTCCTTTGTTGGAATAATTTGATACAGATCAGATAATTTCTAAGTAGTAAACAATGGAGCTTATTTTCGAATTAGGTAAAAAAAAGAATAGTAAAAAAAATTTGGATTTGTAGCAATTGTAATCATGTCAATTTTGAATATTCGGTTAACAATCATTGCTTTGTTCATTGACAAATGACAGACAACTAAAAAGGCAATGATTAATCTTGTTGATAAACCAGATATACAAATAAGGTATGCTTGAATAAGGCTATATTACTATACGTCGATAAGGATATATCAAAAATACTTCGCAACGCAGTTGTTCTCTAGGATCTCAGAAAAAATAATTGATAGAATCCAATAACAATCTTCCTATAATTTCAGCATATAGGCTTCATTCGATCAACATGTTTTTGAAACAGCCTAGGGCTTAGGTTCTAGAATTACCTCTTTTTAAGTCAATTGCGATAATAGATATAGATAATAGAAAGTATCATAATGTTGTCCTTCAATATGAAAAATGGTGGATGCGCTTAACAAGGATATTATGATGTATGTATTATGATGTATAAGAAAGCATTTTTGTACTAAATCGCAGAAACTTATTTCTCTAATATTCAATTGCGTTAAGAGTAACTTTATATACATAGCTCATACTGAAGAAATCTATTATTCTACAGCGATTATGTAAGATACTGAATAATCAATAGCATTTGCGGTAGTTTTATATGAAGGCGTACCTATCGATAACATTCGATTAATATCGTCTGATATGTACAACAAAAAATTTGATGCCGATATGTGATTGATTTGAATAAAATCGACTGATTAAATATCGAATATCGATCCAGGGGGCCCCCGACCACCTAAAATTTTGCTGACATACTAAGGGTAAAATAATTACAGGACGGGCAAAAATTTAATTTGACTTAAATTCTGAATAGTGTTTTGATGGAGGCTACTCAATTTAGTCAATTAACGTTGACTTAAATACCAGTATCTTTGGTTTTTGAATATCTAAAAGCCTGGATCCGCGCCTGGACTGAATTAAAGAAATTCCCTTGATCGCGAAAACTTAGTCTTTATGTAGTCCGATCAATTTGGACAATTAAAATAACTAAAGTTTCGACTGAGCCAACTTTTTTCGAAAACCTTGAGTTTACCATTAAAATATAAAGTGTCATTAGTTTATATCGATCTCATGTTTGCTAAGACACTTATTCAGGGTCAAATGTAATCATTTTAGAATATTTGGATATTTCTCGAAAATGGCGAGATTGGTCGAGAACGTAACTCTGATCTAAGTTGAAGATCCCCAAAATCTCAAAGAATGGTTGGAATTATGGAAATTTACCCTCCACCCTGAACAATTGTCTCGGCACACATGGGATCGATTAGAAGTTTGGCTCTTTATTTTCGATGGCAAACCAAGGCCTCGGTATTTCCTTCATTTGAATACTATTTTTATGTCTCAATTGACCGGATTTATACATTCTTAACGGACAATACTCGGTGAATCCGAAATTATCATATGCGTCCCTTGAAACAACCTGTATATTTTTACTGTCCCCTATTTGAAATACACATTCCCCGATGACTAAGTTCAGTTACACATAAATTATTTCTTCAATAATTATAAATGGTAACATTTCGTAACATTACCCAAAATGACTTGAAACTGGTATTTTGAAGAGTGAAGACCTTTTTTAGAAGACATAAGTCCAACAAAAGGCAATAAACGCCAATTTTTCCAGAATGGAAAAACGCCTTATATCCTTGTTAAGGTCATAAAACGTAAATTGTTACACTTTCGTCAATTATTTTAGAATTGTCCGTGACACATTTGTTACAATTGTAACAGCTGCGACATGACTGTGCCCGTACCGATTCATGTTAACACGTACCAGATGTTGCAAAATAAACAGGTCCGTAGCGAACAAAGAATGGTTCAGATGAGATGATAATAGGAAACGAATAAAAAATTTAATTGAGCTTGGCGTCCACTTTCTTTCAGTAGTGTTCACAGGAATTGTGGTATTTCTGATGTATGCCAAAATTTTGATGGAACTTTTGAACTTCTCACAAGAACGTAAAAAAAATTGAGAAATCTGTTTCTGACGTTGAATCGGATCTTTTGGACGGGTTTCATGCGGTTTTCACCAATTGTTTATTTATATTGAAAAAATAAATAAAAAAAGGACTGACGGGAAGTCAAATGCTTTTGCACGCTTTTTCATATTGCGAAAAGGATAACCTTTTTAATTTACTAGAGTTATTGTTTTATTCTATTATTTCTAATCAATAATAAATCTTTCCTATTTGAGCGTTCGGTCCTTCTTGTACTTGTTGTGTTGCAAAAACGCTAAAGAAGAAACATTCAATTATGAAATTAATCGTTGAAGAGGACCAGAAGCTAGCGATAAATCCCAGACATGATTCAAGCTAAATACTCCCATTTTAGAATGATGTTTCAGGAAAATAATGTACCTTCTTTCACTATTTCTGTTGATCTTGAATCTATAATATTATACAGGGTCTCTATAAATGATTATAACAACGCAGTTGGCGTTGGACTATTATAAATATTTATATTCTGGTGTAAACTTCAATTTAAACAAATGATACTGTGAGTGTAGGTTGGTCATTCGGTTAGATATTCAATTTCTAACTGGAAATGACTGGACTGAATGTGACTGGAATTATAAATGTGTAGACTTTGCATGAGAAACGACAAGATAAAAAAAATTCAAAGCACACTACGATGTTACAATCATTTATAAAGACCCCGTACATACGTCAAATTTCTAAGTATTCGAGAGTAATTCCTAAATAGCCAATTATAGAAATTGTGGAATGGTTTCCATTTCTTATGTTGTGGACGCCTAATGAAATTTTAAACATATCATAATCAAAAAAATTTGAAGATTTGTTAATTTGTTTTCAATTCAACCAGGAATATGCTGATTAAATGTTCACATCTTTGTTTTTAATTATGAATTCTCTAGATTGAAAACTTATGGTGGATGCGCTAATTGTTCATCCTTCAAAAAGTTGGTAAATTCTACATCATACGTTCTTAATTTGTGGTTTCTAGTTTCTCTAGTCAACGATTTTTTCCCTCTTGATTTATCTTTCATTTCGCAATTATGGCAAATCATAACGTCGACCCTACAATGACTCTACAAGATGTATAAGGTGTTTTTATGTCGACCAAACTACTATCATATAAAGAATGTTGACGACTTGAAAAAGATGTCGATATATCAGGCAGATAATTTCAATTTTATGAAGAGATTTTATTATAACCTAACGTCACCGTCAGTTTTTTATCCATTTGTCATTTATATGAAGTTATGTGAAAGTTTGCGCCATTCGATAATAGATGGCGATGATTTTTTCAAATAATCAACTAGGCGTAGGTATGCAAATTGTGTTCTTTAATATTTTGTTTTGATAATAATTATTTTTGTAATGCATTCTTGCTCCCGGCAAAATATTACATTAGCAAATAACACTGATGTATTTTCTATTTCTGAAAAATGAAAATGTTTTTTGTAGCACTGTATTTCAGATAATGGTATATAGATTGAGGCTTCTAAAATTTTCCACTCCGAATTTCGAGCTTCAGGACGGAATAACAAAAAAAAACGCACGGGCAGGTCAAATTCCGTTGATAGGGAGACAATTGGGGTGTTCAAATGAGTTTGATTTCACAACCCTTCTAGCCACAACCTCTTACAGCTGTCATTTTTGAACAAGGAAAAGTACTCGAGCAGCACCTTGTTGGAAAGGCAATTCAATTTCCTCCAAGAGTGTATTTTTTTTCATCGCTTTATTATTATAGAGTGACTTAGTATTCCATCAATCACAACTTTTCACCCCGAATTTTGAGCTTTGGGGTAAAATAACGAAAAAAAACGCTTGAGCAGGTCAAATTTTGTCGATAGCGGGACAAATAAGGGTGTTCAAGTGAGTTTGATATCACTATCTAGTGATTGAATGTCTTTATATCTGGGCAGTTCATTATGGGGAATAAAACACTTTTCCAGATAAAAAACTTAAGTGATTTCAATGACTCAATATGTTTCGAGCTATAAGAAGCTCATCTTCAGGATTAAAACCACAAAACTGAAGCTAAAAACAGAAAACTCATGGAGAGACGACAGCAAAGCCAAATATAACATCAAAAATTCAATTGAATGAATAATCCAACTTTAAGAACAAAGACAAAGAAGGAAAAGTTATAACAATTAAAATATATATACAATCAGTCGATTCTCAGTCAGTGTTTCTGAAAAAAATAAACAATACAAAACACAGTGACAGAACAAATCGAAAAATTGAAAAAAGGCAGAATGTCACCATAATAAACTTACAGGTAATCTTCAAAAAATAATCCACTGGATGCTTGCTAAAGTCATGCAAGTGATCTGAAAATGAGTCCTACCATATTACTAAAAAATAACTGACAAATTGAGGCCTTTGAGAGAAAAAACGAATTTGTCAATTGATTTTTAGTGATATGATAGGACTCATTTTCAGACCATTTGCATGACTCAATCAAGCATCCAGTGGATTATTTTTGAAGATTACCTGTAGGTTAATTCTGGTGACATTTTTTTTTTTTCATTTTTTGAATTTTTCGATTTGTTATGTCACTGTTTTTTGTATTTATTATTTTTTTCAGAAACACTGACTTGGAATAAACTGATTTTATATCTATTTTAAGTGTTCTAACTTTCCTTCTTTGTCTTCGTCTTCGTTCTTAAAGTGAGATATTTATTCAATTTAATTTTTGATGTTTATATTTGGCTTTGCTGTCGTCTCTCCATGAGTTTCTTGTTTTTAGCTTCACTTTTGTTAATATTCCTAAATATGAGCTCCTTATAGCTCGAAACATGTTGAGTCATTAAGATCACTCAAGTTTCTTATCTGAAAAGTGGTTTATTCCTCATATTGATATCACTACCCTCTAGACGCAACCCCTAACAGCTTCTTTTTTGGATAGGAAGAAGGGGCCGAGCAGCACCTAGTTGCAAAGGCTCTTCAGTTCCCTGCATGAGTGTATTTTTTATCACTTTATTATTAAGCACAGTATTTCATCAATAACAACCTTCCACCCTGAATTTTGAGCTGGGGGGATGAAATAACGAAAAACTCTCGGACAGGTCTAAGTTCGTTGAAAAGGGGACAAATAAGGGCTAATTTTGTTGGCATGGGGACAAGTAAGGGTGTTCAAATGAGTTTGATATCCCTACCCCTCTAGACGCAATCCTCAACAGCTCTCATTTTTGAATAGGAAAAAGGGGTCGAGCAGCATCTTGTTGGAAACGCAATTCAGTTTCCTGCGTGAATGTTTTTTTTTCATCGCTCTTTTATAATACAGAGTGACTCAGTATTCCATCAAAAACAACTTTTCACCCCAAATTCTGAGCTTTGGGATGCAATAACGAGAAAACTCTCGGACAGGTCTAAGTTCTGTTGAAAAGGGGACAAATAAGGGCTAGCCGCAACCTAACAGCTCCCATTTTTGGATAGGGAGAGGGGGTCGAGCAGCACCTTGTTGGAAAGGCAATCCAGCTTCCTGCATAAGTGTATTTTTCACAAACTAAATCATGCGCTTTCGTTTAGATTGAAATAATTTCTGCTACGGTAGCGAGTAGAGGGTTAGTGATATAAGACTCAGTTCAACATACTAACATGCCCTATTGTAAATAAAATTTGACTTGTTCGAGTGATTTTCCATCTTAAAGATTCTTTGGCGTGTAAAAGTTATTGAGGAATAGTGAGTCACTCTGTAAATAAATTAATGAGAAAAAACTCATGCATCAAATTGGCCTGTCCAACAAGGGCTGCTCGACCACTTCTTTCTATTCAGAAATGGGAGCTATTAGGGGTTGCGGCAACCCAAAGCTTTAAATTTGGGGTGGAAAGCTAGGGATGGCCCACCAGTTTTCATGGAAGCTACAAGATTCTCAATTTTTAGTTGTGTTCTGACCTAATTTATTCGCGAATTTGTTACTCTTATATGGAGATTCAATTGGTCCGGAAATAACCGATATATCTCTAAAAGCTATGATAAAGGTCCGTTATTCTTATAAAATTTATCCTTAATCCTTGAAGGATTAAAAGAAATTTATATTATTTTTATGGTTTTCAGAATATTAAGGAATTTATTCGACTAATTTATTTTTTTATTACCACTGAACCATCAAATGACCCGGAAAACGTCGATATATATCTGACTTATTAAATTTTCCTGTTTTCTTCAATTAAAATTGGATTATCGGGAATGTTGTATGTGTTGTACTTTCCTGAGTGAATTTGTGATTGACGTATATAGTTATTTTGTTATATTTGAAGTGAATCCTCACTGTGTGCCGGAAGTTGTCGATATATCAGGAACTGAGAAGATATAGTCACTTTACAATGACCTTGAAATACATTTTTCAATAGTTTGTATGATTTTTATGATTCTCGAAATGTAATAATCTCATGTATATGGTAAATTCATTATGTTTCATGTTTTATTGTTTATAATTCTCCTAATGTCCCGGAAGTCGTCGATACATCTTTCGCTTGAAGTAAAAATATCAAAATCTTGCTTAGAAAATGGGTTTTCGTTGAAAAAAAACTATTTTTCTGTTTTTTTATTGTTCCGAAACCAACGTATACAAAGAAAAAATCAATGTATACGTTTTAACAATTTTTATTATCAAATGGTCCGGAAAATGCCACTAGAACAAAACTTTTTTTCCTGTGGGAATTTTCTGAAAATTCAAAAAGATTTGAATTCCTGAGTTGATATATAGCCTATGTATACGTAGATATATATACCTTAAAAATGTCCCGGAAGTTGTCGTTAGAAATATATATATATATAATATATATATATTATATTATATATATTATCCACACACCAATGCCATAACAGTAACACTGAAAGACACCGAATGCGCATGTCAAAAGTACGAAGACGCCATCTCTTGTCCCATACGAAAACCTCTTCCATAGCATGAATCTCAAACAAAGTACCGAAATGTTCACTATTTGTTGCTTTGACTGAAGTGTTTTGCATATCGCAAAAATTTTCGTCCTCAGTCTACAACGAAGAGCGCTCAGATAACGTCACGTGACTAGTAGTGAATAATATTATTCACTTCAGTCAAAGCAACAAATAGTGAACATTTCGGTACTTTGTTTGAGATTCATGCTATGGAAGAAGGTTTTCGTATGGACAAGAGATGGCGTCTTCGGTACTTTTGACATGCATTCGGTGTCTTTCAGTGTTACTGTTATGGCATTGGTGTGTGGAATAATACCGTAAAGAGGACGCCGTTTTGCATTAAGTCCCAAGAAATACCTTCTATCATTCAGAGCTAACCTGTGCTGATGAGTCCTAATAAGGACGAAATGGCCATCCTTAGGTGCTCTGTTTGATACCACTTCTTGCATTTTGTCTCGAACAAGGACGAAGTTAGCTCCGTCCTCCGAAGTATGAGTTTAATATTGGTTGATTTATATCGATTAATATCACACAGAACACACAGAAGCGTCACTCCGCGACCTCGAAAAGAACTCCGATTTTTCTAGCGTAGTAAAAGTGACGAGGACAGTCGACCTTCTCTATCTCTCTCCTAGCTTCAAACCATAGGCGTTCGAACTGTAAAAATATTCTCTTTCGTTTCTAAACATACAAACCAGCAAAATAAAAGCCATAGCAACAGATAAAAGCTAAACTATGAACAATAGGTTTTCTGATGTATCTGAGCCATTGAAATCAATAAACAAATGGAACGGCCCTCGCGATGCAGCAGAATCGACTAAACGTTGTGTCCAAAAAGTGTGGAGAGAGCAGATGGGGCAATGAGGTATCATTATCTTCTTCTACTACTTGTAGAACTCTCCATTTGAAATCGGAGGATACTCCCGCTTTGAATAGCGCAGATTTCGATGGGAGACCACCACCCATTCTGGGATCATATAACACTCTGACATTCTATCTCTTTCGGCCTCACTTCAACAAATAGCAAGCCGTTCCATGTGTTTATTGTTTTCTGATGTATCTGAGCATAAAAAGCTTAATATATAGGTATTTATTACTTTACCGAATACCTTAGATGAGAGATCATTTTATGATTGAAGATTATGCAAAATGAAGGGATGGTCCAAATCAAAAGGTTGCTAGAGAAGATGCTAAAGTAATCATTCTACAATATTTTTTTCACAATATCAATCGACTTTTACATTGATAAGCTTTCCCGTTGTATGAGTACATTATATTACATCATATGACAATGTTAAATTGGATGGTCATATCGAATAAAACTTTTCAGGAACTGGCCTTTTTTGAAATATCAAAGTGTTATTTCACACAAGAAATTAGTAATATTGACAGTAATAAAAAACAATGTTTTAGACTTATTAGCTGCATTTGATAAAATTCAATTTCATTCTATGAATACAACACTATCCGTTGTATATAAAAATAATATGAATTCTGCTTCACCTCGATGTGATAAAATCGTGGAAATTTGAATAAGAAACGAAGAATGTTTAAATTATATAAATGTGATGATAACATTGAAGGATCAGAAGATCACAATTGAATATATAAGTATTTGAAATGGAATCATCGTTGAAAGATACCGATCAGTATTTATTTATCGAACATATAATGATTTGTGACAACAAAGTTTCAACTTATTTATGTGATAGATAATGGCTTTCACACTTTCTAGGTATTCAATTGGACAAGTCTTAGAAGTAGAATTTCCATGTTGATGGTGTTTATAAAAATGTTCTAGTTCCTTCTATGCGATTAGTAGGATTCTGAATTCCAGTCGGTAATAGCTGTTTAGTACAGCTTGGTATATAGTCATATGAACTATTATATTATGTTGTGGGGTAACTGTCGATTCTTTAAGGGTGGTTGTTATTCAAAAAAGATTATGTGTCTGATTTTTCAATTTCATCCACTTGATTCTTGTAGGCCTTCTTTCGTTAACATTAGATTTTGACGTTACCTTTTCTATATTAATTATTAAATGTATTCAAGCTATCCTTTCTCTGCTCACAAGAAAATTATTGGTTTGAACTTGTTAGCTGCATTTGATAAAATTCAAGTTCATTCTATGTATACAACACTCTCCGTTGCATATAAAAATTTATGAATTATGTTTCATATCAATGTGATAAAATCGTGGAAATCTTAATCAGAAACAATGACTATAAAATTATTTAAAATGTTATCATAACATTTAATTAAAAGATTAAAAGATCTCACTTGAAAATTAAGTATTGAAATAGACATGTATTGTGATAGATGCAAATCAGAATTTTTTTTATCGAACATATAAAGATTTGTGACAAAAAAGTTGCAACTTATTTATGGGATAGATAATGACCATATGAAAGTTTCAAGGTATTCATCTGGACAATTCTTCGAGGTGGAAGTTCCATATCGATGCGTGTGTTAAAAATATATAGTTTTTTTATCGATTATTAGTTTTCAGAATTCATTTCCATTTCAGTTGGTTATAGCTGTTTACAACAGCTTGGTAGCTGTATAGTCATATGAACTATTATATTCTGTTGTGGGGTAACTCTGTCGATTCTAAAGGGGGGTGTTTGTTATTCAAAAGAGAATTATGCGTCTGATTTCCACCTAAATCCACGTGATTCCTGTAGGCCTTCTTTCGTTTACATGAGATTTTGACGTTACCTTCTCTTATTATAGATGTTTAGGAACCTGAACACTTTATGATGACAGTATCCAGATTTCATGATTACTCCATCAGAAATAATGCAGCTTTGTACATTCCATCCTAAGTATATATCAGGCCCGTAAACATTCATCTGCCTCACTTTGTTGAGTTGTTTAATGAAATTAAATTTAAAAAAAACATCAAATCAAATGTTATTATGAGAGTTTGTGGATGACAAGGGTCAAGGATGTCATATAGAATGAGTTTCAGACATTCTATTTCTCTTTTTCCTTTCATTTTTGATGTCCTATGCATTTTGTATGTCTGACGGAATTAATAAATATATTATTAATTATTATAAAATACATATTATTCATGTATCCTTTTTGCATTTTAGGAAATAAAATGGGATTTCCAATGCATCTTCTTTCAACTGTGGTATTATAAGCTCTTTTAAGTTCAAATATTCATCTCTAACCATTATCTCTGATATAAAGCATCAGCAATTCATTCACATTATATATTTCGATATGGAACCCTTTTACCCCCCGCCAACGACGCTTTGTCCTCAGATAAAAATCCTGCTCTCTGATTTGCTACGCCGACGAACGCCGATTACATTCATAACGCATTCCCGCCAATAGTGCTTCTAAATCCGTGGTCCCACACTTCATTCATAATAGCTCGAGTGTCGCTTCTGTGGTGTTCTGTGTTAATATTATTCTCTGCTTTCACTTTATTGTTTTTCAATATCATGGCGATGTACGCATTAATCCTTTTTTATATACATATATATACATATGTATATATTGAAGAAGGATGGAATTATCACCCAGACCAGCCTCCAAGTTGTCCTTTACAAAGGATCCTTAGGCAAATTCTATGGACTCCCTAAGATCCATAAAGAACAGTTGGCACTAAGACCCATCATTTCTTCCATCAACAGTCCGATACTGGTTTTTGCTGTGTTCATTAGAGATGTTCTGAACAGGCATATGATCGGACCAATCCATATTATGTATCAGATTCCTTCCATTTCGCGTGAAATGACCAACAACTTTGAAATTCCCCAAGGACATGTACTAGTGAGCTGGGATGTTGTTTCACTGTTCACCAATATAACAGTTGAACTGACCATTAGAAGCCGTCGAATACTATTGGCCACAGATACAACCGCACTGCCCAGTACCCTTACCAACATTCATTGAAATGATTAAGTTTGTTTTGGACACCACGGTTTTCGTACAATGGGATATTTATAAACAAAAGGATGGAGCACCTATGGGTTCATTAGTACCACCAATATTTGCTCAATATGTGATGGATATGGCTCTGGTCTCTGCTTTTCCAAATTGCCATTTCGAATAATATTCTGTAAGAAGTTTGTCGATGATGTGATCGCACTTATACCGGCTGAACATGGAACCACTGCTTTGAATGTCCTGAATAGCTACGACCTCAGAATCCAGTTCACAGTTGAGGAAGAGGTATTACAATCAGTTCCTTTTTTGGACCAGAGTCGTGAGAGTTGATGGTTGACTGGTACCAGAAGCCTATGTCCTCGGGTAGATACTTACATTATCTTTCATATCACCCACTGAAAGTAAAGATCAATTTATAATTAATATGAAATCCCGTGTCTCCAAGATTTGTCATCCAACCTTCCTTGACAAGAATTGAAATTGTTACATCGTTTGCTTACTTCAAATGGATATCCACAGGGCATGATTAGGAGAATACTATACAATACTCCAATGGCGACTGAACAACAGGGACGACCTACTGAACGGTTGACCAGACGATATCTAGTGAACCGAGGATGACATTTATAACTCTCCCTCATGTAGAAGGCCTAGTACATGAGATCTCCAGGTTGTTACCAACTGAAACCCGCAAAACAGCTGTCAGAAATGTCAAACCCTTGAGAAAAATCTTCACTAAGATGAAAGACCGTGATGAGGTGGAGGAGAGATGAGTGATGTGGTCTATCAGATTCCTTGTTCAACTGTGAACAGGTTATATTGGTCAACTTCCACCAAACTGAAACAAAGATTGGCCTTGCACAGAAGCAATATAAGAACTGAACGTGATGCCTGTGCATTGTCCAAACATTCCATCCAACATAACCATTTCCCTGACCTGGACAGAGAATCGAATTACAGAAAGAGGACCTTTTTGGATATGGTGCGGATCTGCCAGACAGAAATCTATTAACTCGAACAGAGATGTAGATGGGCTAAGCTCTATTTATTCTCTCCTCATTGACATGGATGCCAATATAAGAGAGGTTGGTATGACAGACCAATCGATGAATAATTGTTCTCCCTGACCACCGAGTGACGGTTCTAATACAGTGGTTTTCCACCCTGATCGTGATGTGAAAGTTTTGGTGTCTTGTTGCTAGTTCCATATCGGCATAAAGGTGCTCCCTTTCTCTGTTTGTTGTGATTTCGAAAAATTTTAATATGTCATTGTAATGTCATTTGTCGTATCGTTGTTTTGTTTTCTTCAGAGATGACAATTTCTTTGATTTCTGAAGGTTGAATATCTGTGATGTGACCATTTTATTAAGTTCTATGCCTTTGACAGGCTGACATAATTCAGCCATAGAGTTGTTGACATTTCCCACTGAGTTGACATCCCTCAAATTTGTTGTTTGACTGGGAGTTTTTCCATTATTTACTGCATAAAATTGATTACATGTATTTTCTAACATATTATTATCAAACTCAAATTCGTGAGTTTTGTTACTCTATACCATTGTTTAAGGAGAAGATAGTTAGTTACTCGCCCTGCTAAAGCATTGGATGTGCGTATGTGGCGGTACCTATTAGAATTATGTAGCAAACTCTGAATTTTAGGGTCCATCCTAATACGCCCTCTTGGCGGATACTTGACTAATTACTTATCGGTAAAGAGGTTTCTACTTCTGCTATGAAACTAATTTTTATGACGTGAAGTTTGAAGAATCGAAACTGAGTAAATTCAAATTCCAACACATGTTCGTCGATGAATAGAGTAAGGGTTCCAGTTGGGAATTTTATTACTTTGATAATTACAGGGTCTGTTTATGTTATGCGATTCTAGTTTTTCTATTCTAAGGTAGTGAAGGAATAAGTTTTAAATTTGAATCGTATTTGAAGGCAAAATATGAAATAGAAAAAATTGAATTTCAGAATAATTTTGGGTTTTTGCTAAATTGAACGTGTTTTAAATTGAATCGCAAAACGTGAATTTATTTGGTTAGACTTTATTTTGAACAAGTTTTTTTTGATAGCCATGGATTCTTCTTCAAACAAATGCGACGAATAATTAGTACCAACGTGAGGTCTTTGGACTCACGAAAACTATGATAAAAACATTACCTAGTTAAAAAGTTATCGCAGCGAATTGAGGCGTTTTCCTCATTGTTAAATTATTTCGGTTCAGAAATACGACTGAAGTTTCGAAATACTGACAATACTGAAATGTATTATTATTGGCATATATTTCTAATCAATGTCATTGGAAAAAAGAAAAAATATGCTTTGTTTTTCTTGTGTTGAATTCTTGAATCAATATCGACTTTGGCGGCAATAAATCGTATCCCTGATGACGATACGTGGTCAATCCGATTGAAGTGAATTTCATTATTTCAAAAAATCACATTGTGTAAACCATAGAAAATTCAATTGAAATTCGAAAAAAAATTGCTATATTTCCAAAACAAGATATCCGTTTCACTTCAAGTGAAATTTATTTGTGTATGAACATTGATATACTGAATGTTCATTCAAAATTTCAAGAGGTTTGCATCATCCGAACCATAGATTTGGTTTTTTTAATTGTCAATTTTTCACATATTCCAGTTTTTTAATAATTTCCCAGAATATTATTCCGATCGTGGTGAGATTCAGCATTTATATATTAAGTATCAAGTCCTATACAAATTTGCGGTTAAAGCCTCATTGTTCCGCCAAAGAACGAGCGTTCGAAAGGGCTTTCTTAATTTTTTTTATACTATAATATTGCAATGGAAATTTCAATTAAACGAGAGTAGTGATCAGGGTACGAATGTGTCTTTTGAAAATTTTGCTTACAATTATGAATTTTCTAGGAATATCTTGCTTGGTTTGAACTGATACCTCCTGTAACGTGAACATACGATGAGTTTCTCCTGAAAATGGCGTTAAAAAATGCAAGAAAAGCCCCGAACAGGTACTTTTGAGCGCTCGTCTACTAGTAGAGCAATAATTCTATCACATCAAAATTGTATGGTACTTGAGATTCATGCTTAGTATATGAATGCAAAATCTAGGCACGACCGGAATTATGTTCTGGAAATTTAAAAAAATGAAATATGTAAAAATCCAGTAATAACATTAAATTAAATTATATGGTTAACATTATGGCCACAAAATTTTGCAAAAGGCTTATTATGGGCATCTTGCATGTGGCCGCAAAATTTCATATCGATTGGTTTTGTTTTGTCTGAGATTTGGCGGGACGGAAATTCTGAATGGCCATATTTTATGGAACACCCTGTACGATTTGGCTGGTTAACGAACTTCTCAAGTCTCTAGAACAAACAGAACAGAATTGTATTTGACCTCGGATTCGTCATCACGGAGTAGAATCCTATCGTTTAGGGCCGTTTCTGCTCAAAATTCGTTAATTAGAGACACAAACCGAATATTATTATTAATAAAGCCTGTCTATCCTCAACGTGTAAGTGTTTAGTGCAGTTTATGGTCCGGCGGAGTCTTTGGGACCTCAACTAATTACTTAACTTGGCGCTATCGAGAAATGATTAACCATTTTTTTATGACCGGAATCTGATTGTATGGATCTGGACAACGTTCACTTCAACAAGACAGCACTACGTGCCACACAACCAACTAAACCGTTGATCGAGCTTTTACGGAAAAAGCTTGGTGAAAGAGAAGGACTCCGCCAATAGCCCATTGTCGATTCAATACCTCAAAGACGGAATTCGTGAGGCTATCGAGTACATAGAGTAGCCACACTTTTCGATTTTGTTATGGAAAATTTCATTAAAAAGATATTGTTCTGTGAGCGTGGTCGTGGTGGTCATTTGCATGAAGTTATTTTCCACTATAAATTAACGGCATGAAATAAACATCCGATCATTTATTTCAAAAACTATAATTCTTCTTTGAATATCAGAATGACACCTCTACCGGAAAACCCTGTATATGCACAGCGAAGTGATTTGAAGCTTATAAGCACTTGTTCATACTGGGAAAATTCATTCATGAATTCAAGTTTTGAAATGTTCCTTTTGAAAACACTTTCATTACGTGGCTTTGATTATTGATACAATAATTATATCATTCATTTATTTAAATTCAAGAGACTGCATAGGTACCTACAAACAGGATGCCCAATTTCTTTAGCATAAATATATCAGAGAATATAAAAATTCTCAAATCATTCACTTCTTTAATAAATTTCTTCGCTACTGAGTTAAAAAAATTCCTTCTATAAAAAAAAGCGATCTCACGACGAAATCGAAAATATTTCTCAAACCCAAGGGCCTCAGAGTAATAAAATTTTTATTACTCTGGACCCTCGGATATTTCATACTACAGGCATACAAGAGAGAAGTTGTGGAGCAAGATGCAAGACACGTTGACGTGAAGAAAAATAGCTCGTCACTAGAGACATCTGTTGTTCACCATACCCAAAAATTAATACTCGTCTGAATTTTCAACATTGCACATAGGCAACCCATCATGTTGGTCCTCTTCCGGAGTGGCGCCCTCTAACGATATTGTCCAATATCCTCCAATGATATTTGAACCGAAGTAACTAACTATCTTCTCCTTAAACAATGTCTATACTTGTAAAAATATAATAACACCTTGTAATTTTAGCGACTCCTGATGAATGGACAATAAAGTCTCGAAAGCTTGAGTGAAAGGAAAAAAAAGAGTCTACTTCTTTCTAACTGACTACTACCCTAATAACACCCACATATTATTATCAATTAGTCGATAAACACCAATTCAGGGTAAATATATAGTTCTAAAAGAATCGTGTTGGAATTGTGAAAAAAATTGTACTCACTTAGTTTGGGTCCCAGATTACGAAAATGATAACGAGAAGTCTGCAATCCTTTTAGTTTTTTCAAAAAAAAAAATCCAAAGTTTCAGTCAGGTTAGGGAGGTTAAGCATAGTTCTAGCCAATTTTCCTCTATTTTCTCAATCAATACTCGTTGGAAATGTTTTATTTATCATTTCCTGAAAGTATCCTGCAAAATAAAGCCTTCGTTTGGTCGAAATCGACGATTTTATTAATTGTTTATTATCTTCACGGCAGCCATGATAATTTGCCCTTGGGCTGTCAACCGGCGCGAATTGCGCAACGTTGCCAATGTTTCAAACTTGTAGTTAAATTTAGGTTGCCTAGTTCGAATATTGTTTCAAGAATGTGTTATCAATTGAAATGATTCATTTCGCACCCTTTTTTTGTGAAACACTCGGCAAGAGTGAATTTGCTATACGAGTCTTAGGGGTCGTTTATACTGGCCCGTAACTTATTCCCTTAACTTATGCCCTTAAATTATGAATGAAAAACTTCTAGGTAAGGGAATAAGTTAAAGTTCGAGTATAAACCATAGCATGAAATTTCTATGTTTCAATTCTTAGGGTAAGGGAAAAGTTAAAGTTACGGGCCAGTATAAACGACCCCTTAGGGATAATATTCCAATTTGAGATCCGGCAAATTAATATGTCCCGTGAAAATGGAAAAAGAATATCTATTAATGTTAGTATGACAGAAATTATAGAATAGCTTGAGTAGGTTAGGTTAGGTAAGATAGGAACAGTGCCAAGTATTAATAGGAGTGTGAATCACTCAAAAACACTTATTTAAAAAAAAGATTTCGCTCGTATTAAGAGAAATGGTACTTAAATTATTCCATTCATAATTCAATGGCCATTTCTCTTCCTACGAGCCTTTTTTAGTGTGAAATAAGTGTTTTTGAGTGATTCCCACTTATTAATACTTGGCACTGTTCCTATCTTAGCTAACCTAACCTAACCTAGCAACCTAACTCAAACTCTTTTATAATTCCTTTCATACTAATATTGGAAAAGTTAACAAAAATGGGCTTCCCAATCTCATAATAATTTGAAAGTAACTGGTTCTGGTTATACGATTTGAGACATTGGCAACGTTGCACAAATCGCGACCGATGACAACCGAAATACGCCGAAAGGCAAATTATCATGGCTGCCGTGAAGATAATAAACAATTAATAAAATCGTCGATTTCGACCAAACGAAGGCTTTATTTTGCAGGATACTTTCAGGAAATGATAAATAAAACATTTCCAACGAGTATTGATTGAGAAAATAGAGGAAAATTGGCTAGAACTATGCTTTACCTCACTAACCTTACTGAAACTTTGGATTTTTTTTTTGAAAAAACTAAAAGGATTGCAGACTTCTCGTTATCATTTTCGTAATCTGGGACCCAAACTTAGTGAGTACAATTTTTTTCACAATTCCAACACGATTCTTTTAGAACTATATAATTACCGAATTCTCCAACAACAATTCTAAATTATCAAGATTGAGAAACAGAAGAATTTTCCTGTTGAGATGCCGCGGTGAAGGTATCACACCCTCCCATATTTCCAATAACTTGAAGAATATCAAGACACAGTTTGAGTTTCATGATGGTTCAACTGGCCACCACGTAGAGGCATTCACTCACAGGTTGGAGCACCAAATCATTAATCTTGAAATTGAAATAACCATAAAGAACACCAAATATATTGAAAGACGACAGTTCATCCTCGAATCCTCTATAATAGCTGTCTTACCTGAAAATTTATGGTTAGATTTTAAACAGAGAACCTCTACCAAATACAACACTCACTTTCATGATGTTCGTCAGGTCAATGTTAGAAAGTTTGAGAGATTGCTCTCCACCCAGCAAAACAGGGTGGTGTTTCAGAGTTCATGGTTGAAAAACCTCACAGATGTCACCCTCCCTGATGAAGTGAAGACTGTTTTGTCACTTGGCCCCAAGTTCTGCATCCCTCCTAAGAAGAATAATGTATCTATACCCCACCTATTGTCGGAGGTGAACCAAGCTACTAGTAATATACAAGAAAAGAACTCCAGAGACATTGTAACAGCCAGAGTTACCAATGTTATCACCAATTTCTATCTGAATGAGAGAGTTGTTAGACACCCTGTGACACCGATGTACCTTCAAGCTAAAAGATTCCTTGAAGATCACCCTGAGTTGATTGTCACCACCTCAGATAAAGGTAACGTTACAACAGTAATGTATAGGGACGTATATGATAGATTGGCTCTTGAACAACTTCAGGATACAGAAGTATATACAGTACTCAGACACAATCCCTGCAGTACTTACCAACAGAGAGCTCTGAAGATGATTTCCTCATTGAAGAAGGATGGAATTATCACCCCAGACCTAGCCTCCAAGTTGTCCTTTTACAAGGGATCCTTAGGCAAATTCTATGGACTCCCTAAGATCCATAAAGAACAGTTGGCACTAAGACCCATCATTTCTTCCATCAACAGTCCGAATACTGGTTTTGCTGTGTTCATTAGAGATGTTCTGACTCAGGCATATGATCGGACCAATCCATATTATGTATCAGATTCCTTCCATTTCGCTGAAATGACCAACAACTTTGAAATTCCCCAAGGACATGTACTAGTGAGCTGGGATGTTGTTTCACTGTTCACCAATATAACAGTTGAACTGACCATTAGAAGCGTCGAATACTATTGGCCACAGATACAACCGCACTGCCCAGTACCCTTACCAACATTCATTGAAATGATTAAGTTTGTTTTTGACACCACGGTTTTCACGTACAATGGGATAATTTATAAACAAAAGGATGGAGCACCTATGGGTTCATTAGTACCACCAATATTTGCTCAATATGTGATGGATATGGCTCTGGCTGTCTGCTTTCCCAAATTGCCATTTCGAATAATATTCTGTAAGAAGTTTGTCGATGATGTGATCGCACTTATACCGGCTGAACATGGAACCACTGCTTTGAATGTCCTGAATAGCTACGACCCCAGAATCCAGTTCACAGTTGAGGAAGAGGTATTACAATCAGTTCCTTTTTTGGACACCAGAGTCGTGAGAGTTGATGGTTGACTGGTACCAGAAGCCTATGTCCTCGGGTAGATACTTACATTATCTTTCATATCACCCACTGAAAGTAAAGATCAATTTTATAATTAATATGAAATCCCGTGTCTCCAAGATTTGTCATCCAACCTTCCTTGACAAGAATTTGAAATTGTTACATCGTTTGCTTACTTCAAATGGATATCCACAGGGCATGATTAGGAGAATACTATACAATACTCCAATGGCGACTGAACAACAGGGACGACCTACTGAACCGGTTGACCAGACGATATCTAGTGAACCGAGGATGACATTTATAACTCTCCCTCATGTAGAAGGCCTAGTACATGAGATCTCCAGGTTGTTACCAACTGAAACCCGCAAAACAGCTGTCAGAAATGTCAAACCCTTGAGAAAAATCTTCACTAAGATGAAAGACCGTGATGAGGTGGAGGAGATGAGTGATGTGGTCTATCAGATTCCTTGTTCAAACTGTGAACAGGTTTATATTGGTCAAACTTCCACCAAACTGAAACAAAGATTGGCCTTGCACAGAAGCAATATAAGAACTGAACGTGATGCCTGTGCATTGTCCAAACATTCCATCCAACATAACCATTTCCCTGACCTGAACGGAGTGAGAATTTTGGACAGAGAATCGAATTACAGAAAGAGGACCTTTTTGGAGATGGTGCGGATCTGCCAGACAGACAATTCTATTAACTCGAACAGAGATGTAGATGGGCTAAGCTCTATTTATTCTCTCCTCATTGACATGGATGCCAATATAAGAAGAGGTTGGTATAACAGACCAATCTATGAATAATTGTTTCTCCCTGACCACCGAGTGACGGTTCTAATACAGTGTGTTTCCACCCTGATCGTGATGTGAAAGTTTTGGTGTCTTGTTGCTAGTTCCATATCGGCATAAAGGTGCTCCCTTCTCTCTCTCTTGTTTGTTGTGATTTCGAAAAATTTTAATATGTCATTGTAATGTCATTTGTCGTATCGTTGTTTTGTTTTCTTCAGAGATGACAATTTCTTTGATTTCTGAAGGTTAAATATCTTTGTGATGTGACCAATTTTATTAAGTTCTATGCCTTTGACAGGCTGACATAATTCAGCCATAGAGATTTGTTGACATTTCCCACTGAATTGACATCCCTCAAATTTGTTGTTTTGACTGGGAGTTTTTCCATTATTTACTGCATAAAATGATTACATGTATTTTCTAACATCTTTATTATCAAACTCAAATTCGTGAGTTTTGTTACTCTATACTTGTAAAAATATAATAACACCTTGTAATTTTAGCGACTCCTGATGAAGGGACAATAAAGTCTCGAAAGCTTGAGTGAAAGGAAAAAAGAGTCTACTTCTTTCTAACTGACTACTACCCTAATAACACCCACATATTATACATATGTATATATTTCTATGAATTTGGAAGTTGGTGCAAGAAAAAAGTTAATCTAGGATTGAAAATTCTGACGAAGGCTTACTCAACGAAGGATAAAATGATAAATGATGGGCAATAACGTTATTCTCAATAACGGTTATCAACTGTTATGGTTATTTTCAAATAACGGTTGTAAATAACAGTTGAATACGTTATTTGATATATAAATATAATGAATTGATAGACTTTCTAGAATTCTTATTGTAGACTAATAACTTAATTGAGTTTCTCTGGAATAAAGATTCTATTTAATATTCAAAGATACAAACATAGGTAATGGGAAAACCTTACCTGGAATAAAGAAACGACATTTAAAGCTATTAATTACAATTCTTTGAAAAACATGTTTATCTGACAATTTCCTAAAATATGTCATTGATAAACAAAAATGAATAACATAGCAACGTAAAACTGATAATGCGATTTTAAAGGAAAAAGGTAATTTTTCCTTTACATCACCCCTCCTGGGGAAGAAAATATTTGCAGAATATTTTGATTTATTAATCTTTCGTTCTCTTCAAACTGTGGTACTGGAGTTAATTTTGAAATGTGAAAATGGTTCGACTCTAATTTCTTGTGGCCTGTGTTAATTTTGTAGATGGAGTTGGAAATTTTTTCTTCTATTCTAAACGGTCCAATTTTAATTTCATCCAATTTTTTCCTGTTTAATTTGTTTCCATTCTCCACAAATACCAGGTCACCGACATTGAAATTATAATTTTTACGACCTTCATCAAACATTTTTTTGTTGTAATTGTGATTTTTAATTGTATTATTCAGAGCAATTTTCTTGTCCTGAATCCAGTTTTCAGATCTGTTTGTTTAAGCTCTCTTGGTAAAATTGTGGCATCTGTTCCGAACATCAAATAAGACGTGCGTATTTTGTAACGGTATGTTCCGTATCGTTGTATTTTCCCACACATTCTTTAGCTATAGTAGTCCAAGCCACTTTCTTCTCATTTTCATTTATTTTACATCTTATTTATTTATAAGTGTTTGGTTCAACCTTTCATTCAAACCATTTGAAAAAGGCGAATCTACTGCAGTGAAGATTAATTTAATTTTTTTCTCTTCTAGAAATTTCTTGAATTCCTTTGAATTGATACCTGGATACTGATCTGAGAGAATAGTTCCTACTTCTTCAGTTTCAGAAATGTTTTCCATTAATTTGATAAAGTCACTTGCATTTTGTGTTTTGGAGGTTAAGATATAAGCATATCTTGTAAAATGATCCACAAGTAGGTGCATATATTTTTTTGTTGAACGTGATCCTCCAAAACCACCAATGGTATCTATCGACATAATTTCAAAAGGTTTTGTGGCTGGGCCCAGATGTGACAATAATCCTATTTTCTTTTCTACTCTTGATTTATTTTTTAAACATATAGTGCAGTTTTTACATACTTTTTTTATGTTGTAAGTCAAATTTTTGGCTGTGTAAAAAGGTCCGATCATATTTTGCAATTGCCTGATTCCTACATGGCATAAGTCTTTATGTATAGTTTCGATCAATTTTATACTGAAAAATTCTGATAATATGATTTTCTCTTTTTTTCGAAATTTTTTAAGTAAACATTAGCCTTCGTTATCAAATTTTTGTCTGTTTTTTGGATACTTGGGTTTTTCTTCTGATCTTCTAGTATATCCTCTAATTTTATTAAATTGACTATTTTTAGTTGTTCCTCTTCGTTTTCATCTGGTTCCAGAACAGGATTTCTGCTAAGGCAATCGGCTTCTGTATTATATTTACCTGGAGAATATTTCACTTGAAAATCATATTGTGAGAGGTAATAAGATAGATCTCCTAGCTCTTCATCAGTCCTTGCTTTTATGTTCATATTCTCCAAAGGTTTATGATCCGAAAATACTGTGAATTTTCTTCCAATCAATTTGTGTTGCCAGTATTTCACGCACTCTTTAATAGCTAAACATTCTAAATAAATGGCTTTTTTCCTTTTCAGCACCTCATTTAGTTTTTTTGAGAAATATGCTATGGGTTTTTCTTCTCCATCTTTTTGTGGTTGTTTTAGAATCCCACCTACACCCAACAAACTTGCATCTGTATAGATATGTATGGGTAAATTTTGATCAAATATCGTCAATACTGGTTGCGCGCACAATACATCTTTCAGCTTTTCAAATGATTCTTGACATTCTCTGGTCCAAATAAAGGCCTGTCCTTTTCTAAGAAGATTGTGCAGAGGATCTAACAGTATAGCTGCATTAGAAACGTATTTGTAATAAAAATTTATTTTACCCAAAAATTGCCTTACATTTTTTTGGTTCTTAGGAACTGGAAAATTTCTGATTGCGATTAAATTATCTTTTAACGGTTTAACGGAATTATTCTGAATAATATGGCCAAGGTATTTAATTGAATCAGCTGCAAATTTGCATTTTACAAACTTTAACCTGAAGCCTTCTTCCTTAATTGCTTGAAATAATTCCTTCAAATGTTCCATGTGTTCGGAAAAAGTTTTTGAAAAAACCAAGAGATCATCAATGTAACACACAGTGAAATTTGAAAGTTTATGTTTTCTTATAATATTGGACATAATTCTTTGAAATATCGCTGGTGACGTTTTTTAAACCGAATGGAAGGCAAGTCCACTGAAAATGACCCTCTTGTGTGACAAAAGCAGTCTTGTATCTATCTGTGACTCGTAGCGGAATCGACCAAAACGCTGAATTTATGTCCAGAGTTGAGAAAAATTTACAGTCTCTCGTTTTTTCGACTAAATCCTCAATAAGGGGAAAAGGTTGTGCTTGCGGAACTACAATTTTGTTAAGGTCTCTGAAATCTATGCACAATCTTGATTTCCTATTCTCTTCCCTTTTGAATGCTAGAGTTACTGGGGATGCAAACGGACTGTATGATTCCTCTATCAACTTTCTGTCCAATAATTTTGAAATTTGTTCTTCGATTTCTCTTCTGTCATCCATCGTGCATCTATATGGCCTCTTACAGCAATACCTTTCAACCAGTAAATCAATATGTGCCTCATAACCTGACACAGTGCCGATATCGTATTTATCTTTAGCAAAAATAGATCTATATTCTGCTACCAATTCATCAATTTTTGATTTCTGATCGCAACTTAAATGGTTCACTTCAAGTTCAAAATTTCTTTCTTCGATACCTTCATTAAAGTTTACAGAGTATTTATCATCAATTATTTTTGAATAGTTTTCAATTTCTTCTGAAATCAATATACTCTTTTTATTTTCTTCTAGATTAGACGTGATTTTAGAAATTATATTTTCTTTTGTTGGAACTGCTTGGCTTATTTTCAAATTCTCATCTTGTTTTAAGTAGAAATTTTTGATACAATCCAGTCCAATCAAAAAGTCATAATCAAAATTTTTTCGTCTATTATGAATGCATTGATTTTTTTTCTACATCAAAAATTTTTATATCCAATGCTACAATACCATTTGATTTTTTTACGCCATTAATCGTTTTTAAGTTAGTATTATTATCTCTATTTCTGTGCTCATGCTCATTATTAATCTTCAAGAGTCTTGAGTTTATTAAAGAAACATTAGAACCAGAGTCATAAACTCCAAAAACTTCGAGATTTTTATTCAATACTAGCTTTATTTTGATTAATGGCGGTACAACAAGTTTTTTGAATCCTCATGTTTTATTTCGCATTCTAATTCTGAGTTGTTAACAAGTCTAATTTCTTTTTTTCTTTATCTCTATTATTTTCATTATACCAACATAACGATTCCGGATGATAGCGTTTGACTTTTTTTAATTTTTCACAGATACTGCATTTTAGCTTCCTATCTATGTTCAGGTTTCTATCATTATTTTGTTTAAATAACATATTTCTATTGACAAGATGCTCCAGCTCACCAACTTCATTGAATAAATCTTTTGTTTCAAAAATATCCTCTTTATTTATCCTATCAGTAATGAAAGTTGGTAGACCAGCAGCAATTATTTGAATGAGAGTACTTTGATCAATCGTTCTACTCACTTCAAGCATTAATCTTTCTTTTCTTATAGCATAATCTAATAAAGTACCTGTTTGGTATTTGTAAGATAATGCATATCTACTAGCGGACCAACCTTTTATTTCGAAAGTTCGACAAAATGTTTTTTTCCATTCTGACCACTCAGATTGTAAAGTCAATTTCAGTATCATGGAATTGTACCATTCTAAACAAGATTTATCAAGAAATATTCTAAATATTTCTACTTTTTCTTCATCTTCATTGATGTTGAATCTTATACATTCCCTTTCGAAGAACTCCATCCACTGGTATGCATTGACATTTGACTTACCATCAAATTTCTCAAGAACAAACCTCTCAGCAATTTTCCTCACATTTGGTTTTTTATTTTTCTTCCTATTTTCTTCTAACTCTTTTAAAATTTTCACCATTGAAGTATTTTCATCACTGATTGAATCAGCATCTGAATTCTTCACGTTTGCTTCCTCCAGATACTCATCTTGAAAGATTATATTATCATCATCATCAAAATATGCTTTTTTCAATTCTTCTGTTAAGGAAATCCATACACTCCTTCGTTGATGTCTCTTCTTCAATGTGTTTCTCACTCTTGCAAAATTTCTTGACTTACATATTTCTTTGTGAAGAGATATGGACTGATACTCTTCAGGAACCAAAAACGTTCTATCTTCTTCAGTTTGAATCGAAGTTAAAGCTATGAAATTAGACTTTCCATCTTCTGTCTGTTTAATTTGAAAAGAGAACTTCAATCTTGACATTTTTTTCTTGTTGCTTACAAAAATGTCGTTTTATAATGAATTGATAGACTTTCTAGAATTCTTATTGTAG
The DNA here is from genome assembly GCA_013421045.1 of Propylea japonica. Classification (NCBI taxonomy): domain Eukaryota; kingdom Metazoa; phylum Arthropoda; class Insecta; order Coleoptera; family Coccinellidae; genus Propylea; species Propylea japonica. The sequence continues at coordinate 16,300 of JACDNR010000220.1, read as the reverse complement.
ACTAATAACTTAATTGAGTTTCTCTGGAATAAAGATTCTATTTAATATTCAAAGATACAAACATAGGTAAGGGGCCATCCATAAAGTATGTCACACTAATTTCATGAGTTTTTGAGCCCCCCCGTCCTTGTCACAGGTGGTCACATTTCTGAGACCCCCCCCCCTCCCTAGTGTGACGTCACATGTTTTGCAATTCAACATCGAAAAATTAATAAATTAAAACAGCAGTTCCGAAATTAGTTTTATTTCCATTTAAATTACGTACTTTTTATGAAATCAACATAATATCAAATATTTGAAACAATAACAAAAAAATAAACTAATGAATAATGAATTAACTTCTTCCTGTATATGCTGTTTTTTTTATCAGCGTAAGTCGCACTGTATGTTTCGTAGAATCTACGGTAAAGATTACCTAAATCTATCTTTTTGTTCATTTTGAACTTGATTTATTGAACTACACTACTGGAAAAAATTGATGGATCAAAAAAATTCCAAATTTTCGTCAATTTTCAACATGCCGTAACTTTGAGAGGAATGGTCGTACAAGGAATTTAAAAAGAGGAAGTTGTAGCTCCAAGTGTCTAGTTTTTGGATTAGAACTTCAGAAATTTTGAAATTCAGTGGTTTTCGAGTAATGATAGAAAAATCAGCAACAAAAAAATTCTCAAAATTTTACCCTTTATTTTTTTTGTCTACGAGCGTGGAAATTTTTTTTTTGCATAATCGTTATAATAATAATAATAATAATAATAATAATATGGTCTTTATTATTGTGTATAAATGTTACACAAAATATCGCTTAAGGCGAAGTTTAGCAGAGCTATTCCTACTTAACCTATTATATTTACAATGTAATGACCCATAAAAAAAAACAATACAATTAAAGTGACTCCTTATGGTATTTTTGAGGTAATTCAAGGTTATCGTAAAAAAGGAAAAAAAACAAGAAAAAAAACAAAAAAAAAGAAATAATGAAATAATGCCCACAGGCATCTAAAAAACAAAAAAAAAAAAATAAATTTCAGTATTGACAATCATTTATGCCATCGTGATGCCGACTATCAGTTGAGCTATGAGATCGGAATGAACAGCAAGACGGTAAACACACAATTGAAAACACAATTAATGATATACACCGGAAGCTAACTCAATCTGCTGCAGACGCAACAGATGCTCCCTCAAGTTTCTTCGCATTGAGGCAAGTGAAAGATCTCTGCAGGCTTGCAGGCTGCGGTAACCGATTGTAAACCGAAACTGAACTAAATGTGAAGGACCTTTTGAACATAGTTGTATGAAAACGAGGAAGGGAAAGGGTGAAAAAATTCTCGAATTGGCATTCCGGATATCCCCCTAAATATCAGTTTCTCGCGAAGGTATGCTGGTTCACCACAGTGCAACACCCGATGTACCAAAGTCGAAAGGTGATATTCAAACAAGTGAGATAACTTAAGCCATCGCAGCTCCTGGATTCTAGCAGAGACATGATCATATTTTCTCAAACGATATACGAAATGAGCACATTCGTTTTGGGTGCGCTGCAATCTCATCTGGGTAAGCTTGCCCATGCAAGGATAGACGACGACAAAACCATAATTGAGTAAGGGAAGCACTAAGGCCTCGACCAGTTTCTTCCTCAGTTTGAAATTCAGTATATTGATGTTCATATACAAAGACTTAAGGGCCCCAAAACACCTCTTTATTAATTGGGAAGCATAGGCTCGAAAACGCAGACCAGAGTCGAAAATGATTCCTAAGTTTTTTACTGGGTCACACAGAGGTACGACCCTATCTGACATTTTGATCACCAGATTTGACTCAATAACCTTCCTATTCGGACCGAAAATAATCACGCAACATTTATCGACATTCATTTTGAGCCCATGTGCCTCAGAATACTTCAGGATTTCTGATAGATCTTTGTTTATATCATCTGCGGCCGCTGAAGTCTGAGAAGCGCGAAAGCTGAGAAAAACCTGAGTGTCATCCGCAAAAGCACGTGACTTACATGCTTCGATTCCCCGGAACATGTCCGCAGTGTATACAAGAAAAAGTAAGGGTCCCAACACAGACCCCTGTAAAACACCCGATGTTACCGGAACCGGTTCAGACCGCTCATTATTGATTTCAACAACCTGCGAACGCTGGTCCAAATACGATTCGAAAAATTGCAAGGCAGTTTCATCGAATCCGAAATAACTTAACTTAGAACATAGGAGGCCATGATCGATGGTGTCAAAGGCCTTGGCAAAATCTAATAAAATTAGTGCAGTAGATTGGCCACAGTCTCCAGATCTAATGATTTCATCAACGATATCGAGAAGTAGTGTAGTAGTACTGTGTCCACATCGAAATCCGGACTGCACTGGAGAGACTATATCATTACCTAAAAGATAATCTCTTATTTGAACAGCAATAAATTTTCGAGAATTTTTGACATTGAGGGCAACACACTGACAGGTCGAAGGTCGCCGAAGCCCTTAGGTTCCGCCACCTTGACCAGAGGTCTTACAATTGATAATTTCCAACTCCCTGGGAATATCCCAGACTCTAAGCAGCTGTTAACTATATGAGTCACATAAGGAGCGATGACAGGACAACACAGTTTCAACATTTTAGCAGATATACCGTCCGACCCCACAGCATTTGATTTGAGACTCAGGATGAGTTCCGAAATCTCCTGGACCGAAGCCAGACGGAAGGCAAATTGCAAGTTTGGGTTGAATTGTGTTGATCTATAATATTGCGATGTATCTTCAAGGTTATTTTTCTGGTTGAACACCGATGAGAAATAAGAATTAATCCCCTGCACATCTCTTAGGCTGATATTAGACTATCATATTAATATGATCATATATATAGGAGTCATATTTATATGAAGAACCTATGACAGTGTAATAAAAACATATGATTCATATTGTCTATGATCATAGATCAAGTATCCTATTTGACAGCTGGAGTACAATTATGATCATATTTTGTCCATAGACACTCTAGCTCTTGTGTTCTGTGCTCTAGCTAGACAGACCCAGACAGACCGCCCAGACCAGACCAAAAAAAAAAACGTCGACTCGTGCTGGACTCGTGTTATATGTGGAAAACGTGCAGTGAAAGTGACTCCCTGTGTGTTCTGTATTTCCCGGTTGGTGAGCCTCAGGAATCATCCCTCAAGATAGTGATCAAGAATCTGAAATCGAGCGTACATTGATTTTGGGTACATAGCTGAGCCTAGCTGCGTACCTGGTCCACAGCAGGGGGCTCTGCTGCCCAGAGTAGGACTCGAGAAAGTAGAAGAAGAAAAAAATGGCGACTAAAAATTTGAATGGACTATCGAAGCTACGAAATTATTAATCAACCTCTATGAAGAAAACGAATGTTTATATAACAATCTGGATCCAAATTATAAAAATCGGGACAAGCGGTTGTCAATCATTGCAAAGCATAGCAAATCAAGTAATAAGCGAGACAACTGGCAGAGTATGTCTTGTAACAGATGTACGGAAGAAAATCAATAGTCTCAGATCTCAGTACCTAGCAGAAAAACTGAAAGTGAGTATCTAATTTAGAGCTTTATAATAATTGATAACAATTTTTTTTTAATGTTTCATGCCACAGAATGATGGCTGGCCCTTTTATTCACTTGAATTATATAGATGTACTCATAATGTAGATGAAGCTTTTTATTGGTTTTGAACTATTACTTATAAAACAAAGTATCTATTTAAAATTTATTTTCAGATAACCAAATGCAAAAGTGGATCTGGAGGGGACTACACTCCTACAGTTTACTGGTTCCCACTGCTTCGTTTTCTGGATATTTCCACAGAAGCCGACGCTTCTGAATCGAACCTGGATAATTCCTCTCAAGTAGAACATGCTGGTGTAGACATCAACATACAGCAGTCACGTGAAGGAGAGGTAACATATTTTAATTGATTCTAGCTTCCTGCCAAGGCACTCTTCCAATGCCATTATAATGAATTTTAAAGTGATCTCTTATTTCAGCACCATGTAGTAATGACTCCCTGTCTTGTCTGGCAATCGAGATCAGTTCCTCCATATCATCATTAGCTTTTTGAAATATTGAATCACCTTCGAAACGTGGTTGTCTAGTATAAAATTGCTGTCTCTTGTCAACAAGTATGTTGTGCAAAACACAGCATGCCAAAACAATATCTTTTACACGGTCTGGCACTAAATTAATTGAATTCAACAATACTCGAAAACGATTGGCTAATATTCCAAATGCACTTTCTACAACCCTTCTACCACGTGACAACCTATAATTAAATATGGCTTCTTCCCGTGTGATATTTCTTAGAGGATATGGTTTCATTATGGTATAACTGAGAGGGAAAGCATCATCTGCTATTACTACGTATGGCAACACCGTCCTTGTACATGGCAGGGGTTTTCCTTCTGGAATATTTGATATAGATTTATTGTTTAAGAATTGTCTAAGTTTACTCTTGGCATAAACACCCGAATCACCAACTCTACCATTTGTTCCAACGTCAACATACAAAAATTTATAATTAGCATCTGCCAAAGCTAATAAAACAATACTGTTGTAGAGTTTATAGTTATAGAAATGTGATCCACTGTTAGGAGGGCATGTAATTCGAATATGTTTTCCGTCTAAAGCTCCGATGCAATTGAATACATGCCATTTATTCTTAAAATCTTCTGATACCTTGTTCCACTCTGTCTCAGTATTTGGTACCTGCAAAAATAGTAATATTGTTTATTGATTTCAGATAAATCATCCACAAAATGTGAGGAAGAAGAAGAAGAAGAAATCTGTTGACGTTGATGAGGATGATTTAATTAAAGAAGCTGCAGCCACTATGAGACAGGTGTCTCAACAAATCAACAGTTTTGCCGACAGCAATATAAATACTTTTTGTAATTTATTAACAGTGAGCTGAACGGCATAAAAAATGCTAGCAATAATTATTTGCTAAACAAAGCAAAACGTAAAATTCAAATGTGCTTGTTTGACATATGGGATGAAATTCATGCTACCTCGTATGAGGAGAGACAGTTCACACAGAGTTGCACAGAGGATGATAATAATAATAATAATGATATGTCTTTGTGTAATACTCAGAAATCAAATGAAAATGTTATATATTATATTGATGGGATTGATGCAGAAGAGAGTGAAGATTGAAGAAGAATAAATGGGAATTAAACATTTTTAGTCTTTTTTTTTCATTGATGATTATGATTAACAATACCAAAAAAACTTACTTTTAGATGTACATCCTTTAGAGCTCTATATATTGCTCTACAGGTTTCTGGTATAATAAAAGATAGTGTGCATTGGGGAATTCTGGTTTGAAACTGTAAACTAGAAAAAGTTTCTCCGGTAGCCAAATATCTCAAGGTTACCAATAAACGATCTTTAGCACTAATAGGACATCTTAAGTGAGTTTCTTTCTTGGAAATCAATGGTGCAACCTTTGACAAATATAATTGAATACAGTATCATCCATACGTAGGTATATTTGGTAAGACTTTATATCTTCCAATCTTAATTCTTCTAGTAACGTATTATGGACCCCTCTCTCTGACCGCCTAGCTATCCATGGTTTAACCCAAACCCGTCGTTTGTTTTTTTGTGTTTTGTTTCTTTTTTTTTCTCATTTTTAAACCAATTAATAAAATCGCACTTGCAACGGAAATCGCGCCTGAATTAATATCCATCTTGCAATATGACGTTTATATGAGCCTAAGTGTAATATACATATATGACGAACACGATCATATATATAGGATCCTCGAATTGGACAGATATGATATCATATTAATATGATGAATAAATGATAGTCTAATATCAGCCTTAGCAGTCAGGAATTTCCCCACTCCCAGGACTTCCATTCCCGATGCCCAAGTCCCCACCGCCCTCCATAGGAGTCCACTATCTCGCCTCTCTGCTTGATAATTCAAGTATCCAGCTTTTCTGCCGTACCGCATTGGTTACCATATTCCGTAACTGCCTATAGTTGCCAGATCCAAGGGGTCCTTCGATCTTTTGTATTTAATCAACGCATCATTTCTTAACTTCATCATTTGGCGAACACCACTGGTTAACCATGGGGCGTGTTTCTTAGTGATTTTTGATGTTTTAAAGGGAGCATGCTTATCGAACAACGCCAAGATTATTCGCTCAATATTTCGGCTTTACAATCGATACCATCCACATATAATATGCTATCCCAAGGAGCCTCCCGAAGATCGGCATTAAACTCATCTAAGTTCAGATTTTTAAATCCCTATAAGTTATGACTCGCGCTGTAACATTGGGTCGTGTTAAGTTCGCAGTGCAATGTATTAATTGGTGATCGCGGAGCAATCATTATCCAGTACCCCAGAACTCACGATGCGTTCGGGAACGTTAGTGAAAATCAAGTCGATAATAGATTCAGTAGTTTCAGTAATACGTGTCGGCTCTGTTATCAGGTGCCTGAATCCATACGAATCCGCAAAAGTACTCAATTCCACATTGGTCAGTTGATTGATATTAAAATCACCGGTGATGATTACACTTGGATACTGAGGGGAAACAAAGGACAAAACATTATCGAAATACTCGTAGAAAGTCGCTGGGGACGCTGAGGGCGTCCTGTATACAACTCCAACAAGAACGGATTCCCGACCCACCTGAAAGTGAACCCACAAATGCTCGACAGAATCCACACAACCAAAATCCTGCAGCACTCTTGTCGCCCTCAAACCTTTTCTATAATAAATTCCTACGCCTCCGCCCATCCGATTGTCTCTATTCTGACTTACAAAATCATAACCGGGAGCTGTATAGAATGTGATGGGGAGTCGTCTCTCAACCATGTTTCTGATACACACATAATGTCGAAATCATTAAGATTTACCTGATCAAGGAACTCATCGAAATGAGTAAACAAGGAGCGAACATTCAAATGACCTATTTTCAATGATTTAGTACCCTTACTCATAGCAAATTCTCGATTTGAATGATTGCAATGACTTTAAAACATAAGAACAGTGAGGACTATTAACACTATGATTCGTATCGAGTTTTGCTCCCGAATTGACATTTAGATCTTTGCAATTTTTGCAACATAAAATTTCGGATTGACATTCTTTTTTTTCGTGACAATAATGATGAGATACTTTGTTAATTCAGCTTTAGTTTAGTTTTTTTTGACCTCAATACGTCCACTTCTCGCCGAGATATCGGTCTTCAAATGGAAAAGGATCCATTTGTCTTTGGTTATCGATTTCTCAGCAACCAATGATCGCACAGAAAATTGAAGGAGGGTTTCAAGACCTTAAATGAACTCCGAATTTTGAACAACCATTGCTTATTCATAGAAATTTTTTTGCTTCATGTCACATCAATATAAAAATTTAACAAAAAAATGGCTTTTGGTGGTTTCTTGAAAAATCTACCGCTGGATCGAAAATGTTGAGGAAACCAATACTGTTAAGGGTGACTTTCACAGTTCAATATGTTGATAAAAACCTTACGAAGAGAAAACTCAATCCAAGAGCCGTTTTTTTAGACAGGATTGAATTTTTGAAAAAAAATAAGGATCACGTTTTTTGTTCTGAGAAGCTCATAATATTTAAAAAAGGCAGATGGTACATAAATTTCAAAAAAAGAAAAATAAAATAAAATAAAATTTTTATTAATTCAATAACGGGTATTGCCACCCCTTTTTCAATAACGGCTCTCAAATGTTCAGCCATGTTAATTGATCCTTTTAAAGAGAAGTGGGCGTATTGAGGTCGATAAAAAAATAAATTGAAGCTGAATTAACAAAGTATCCCATCATTATAACGATTATGCAAAAACAAACTTTCCATACTCGTAGACAAGAAAAAAAATAAGTGGTGAAATTTTGAGATTTTTTTTGTTGCTGATTTTTCTATCATTACTCGAAAACCACTGAAACTTAAAATTTTTGAAGTTTCAATCCAAAAACTAGACACTTGGAGCTACAATTTCCTTTTTTTAAATTCCTTGTACGACCTTTCATCTCAAAGTTACGGCTTTGAAAATTGCCAAAAAATTTGGAATTTTTTTCTGATCCTTTAATTTTTTCCAGTAGTGTATGTTTATATCCACAAAATAGAACAATTAAAAAAACCACGTCGTTCACTCAGTGAAAGCAAATTGTCGAATGAAAATATAGAAACAAAAACATTACCTACGCGAGGTGTGGTGCGTTTGGCGGCATTAGTCAAAGGGCTCGTCGGCGATCGGCACGTGTCAGAAGAGGCTTTGAACTTGCCAACAAAACAATTTTAACCGTATTGCCCTAAAGATAGAGTTAGTTTAATTAATATTTCAAATTACGCGATTAGTACCTCTAGATTTTGAAATGTGATGTCACGAAACTTAGGACCCCTCCACCCCTTGTCACACCTAACCCCTGCAGTGTCAGCTTAACCCTTAACAACGTTTTACGTTAATGTACGGTACAGTACCGAGAATCTCATACCGCATTCGACTTGTCGATAATCTTAATCCAAATTAAATTATATACCTAAAGATATTCTACAAGAATATCTAACAAAACAGTAAGCGTTGAAATAACTAAATAACGATATCTGGTTCCAAACAACGATATCTAGTTCCAAACAACGATATTTGGTTCCAAACAACGATATTTGGTTATTTCAACGCTTATTCGAACGACGACTGTGATTGAAGCGACAACTGTTTTTGGAACGACGACTGTTATTCAGACGGTTGACGATATTCCGCGCAACCGTTACTGCGCAACCTGTTATGTTCAAGATTAATAACGGTAGTTATCGTTATTGACATGTTTAAGGAGAAGATAGTTAGTTATTTCGGTTCAAATATCATTGGAGGATATTGGACAATATCGTTAGAGGGCGCCACACCGGAAGAGGTCCAACATGATGGGTTGCCTATGTGCAATGTTGAAAATTCAGACGAGTATTAATTTTTGGGTATGGTGAACAACAGATGTCTCTAGTGACGAGCTATTTTTCTTCACGTCAACGTGTCTTGCATCTTGCTCCACAACTTCTCTATTGTATGCCTGTAGTATGAAATATCCGAGGGTCCAGAGTAATGAAAATTTTTATTACTCTGAGGCCCTTAGGGTTGGGATTGAGAAATATTTTCGATTTCGTCGTGAGATCGCTAGAAGGAATTTTTTTAACTGGGTAGCAAAGAAATATTATATTAAAGAAGTGAATGATTTGAGAAAATTTTATATTCTCTGATATGTTTATGCTAAAGAAATTTGGGCATCCTGTTTGTAGGTCCTATGCAGTCTCTTGAATATAAATGAATGATATAATTATTGTACCAATAATCAAAGCCACGTAATGAAAGTGTTTTCAAAAGGAACATTTCAAAACTGGTATTTTTCACAAAACGTTCAGGATTTGAGGTGAAAGGTGAAAGTTGAATGCATAAAGAAATAGAATGAAACCAACAGCTCCAATGATATTCATGAATGAATTTTCCCAGTATGAACAAGCGCTTATAAGCTTCAAATCACTTCGCTGTGCATATACAGGGTTTTCCGGTTAGAGGTGTCATTCTGATATTCAAAGAAGAATTATAGTTTTTGAAATAAATGATCGGATGTTTATTTCATGCCGTTAATTTATAGTGGAAAATAACTTCATGCAAATGACCGTAAAAGGTCGATCAACGGTTTAGTTGGTTGTGTGGCACGTAGTGCTGTCTTGTTGAAGTAAACGTTGTCCAGATCCATACAATCAGATTCAGGTCATAAAAAAATGGTTAATCATCTCTCGATAGCGCCAAGTTAAGTAATTAGTTGAGGTCCCAAAGACTCCGCCGGACCATAAACTGCACTAAACACTTACACGTTGAGGATAGACAGGCTTTATAATAATAATAATATTAGGTTTGTGTCTCTAATTAACGAATTTTGAGCCGAAACGGCCTCAAACGATAGGGTTCTACTCCGTGATGATGAATCCGAGGTCAAATACAATTCTGTTCTGTTTGTTCTAGAGACTTGAGAAGTTCGTTAACCAGCCAAATCGTACAGGGTGTTCCATAAAATATGGCCATTCAAAATTTCCGTCCCGCCATATCTCAGACAAAACAAAACCAATCGATATGAAATTTTGCGGCCACATGCAAGATGCCTATAATAAGCCTTTTGCAAAATGGTGTGGCCATAATGTTAACCATATGATTTAATTTAATGTTATTACTGGATTTTTACATATTTCATTTTTTTAATCATTTCCAGAACATAATTCCGGTCGTGCCTAGATTTTGCATTCATATACTAAGCATGAATCTCAAGTCCCATACAATTTTGATGTGATAGAATTATTGCTCTACTATAGACGAGCGCTCAAAAGTACTGTTTCTTGCATTTTTTTAACTCCATTTCAGGAGAGAGAAACTCATCGTATGTTCACGTTATAGGAGGTATCAGTTCAAACCAAGCAAGATATTCCTAGAAAATTCATAATTGTAAACAAAATTTTCAAAAGACACATTCATACCCTGATACTACTCGTTTAATTGAAATTTCCATGAAACATGAAACTATTCACTGATAACAATTTTACATAATCAATTATTTAAATTCTCTTTTCGAAAAACTAAAAAATAATTTATACTTATTTTTCTGTAATCACAGTATTTCTTTTCAAACGCAAATCAGATCATACATTCCTTCACACGATCTTAATAGAATGAGCGAAATCTGATAACATAAACAAACCCGTTACGACCAAAGCCGCAGAGCAATAAAATCCCAAACTCGAAACCTGGGTCATAAACATAGCGTTTCTGCTTGTTGCACTGGTGCGCATGGTGCTGCACCTTTCGGGTTGTATCGTTTTTCCGCTTACCTTTTCGGTGCGAACATTTTCAGTGCTAGCGTTTTTGCTTACGCCTAAATTGCTCTCAGTGTGCACCTAGGGCAACTTTATCGACACTGGCTCCCAGAGTCAGTTGCATCAGTTCCAGTTGCAAATATGGCGGATATAAAACAAGATGAATAACGAGATGTTTGCTTTTTGTGAAAGCATTTTTTTTGGAATCTTCATCATCTTCGAGTGATGATGAAATACAAATGTTGACCCAAGAAAAGGCCGAAAATAAACCACGAATAGAGGGTTATGTGGACAAAGTCGTGAAAAATATTCTGAAGAACAGGTAGTTTTTAGGTTATTCGAAATGTATTTCTTTTCAACTTTCACTGAATAATTTCAGTTTAAATCCACTTTCCGATTGAAAAGATCTACAGTTCAGCAGTTAATTGAAGGATTTTCTATATCGAATATTATGTTGGGAATGAAAACCATTCAGGGAGCCCTATGACAACAGCTGATGAAAATCATGTTTAACATTCTTGTGGTGAGTAAGTTTAAAATTAAAAAGCCTAATTTATTTATAATTTTATTATTGGTAGGTTCGCTGCAAATAAATGCTGCACTAGAGATGTGGCAGAAAGGTTTGGTGTGGGCCAAACCACAGCATTTAACCAAATTGAAAGGGTAATGAATTTATTTAATGGATATAAGTGCCGAAATAATTACCTCCCAAAAAGTCTTCAAGAGAAAGAAATTACTTGCAGAAGAGTTTAAGAAGGTGAAAACATATTTTTCTTGTACATATTTGCAAAAAATTTAAATATGCCTTTTTCAGATATCTGGTTTCCCAGGAGTTCTGGGATGTATCGATGGGAGTTAGTTATTTTGAAATTCGAACACCTGCTCATAAAATCAGGTCAACATATGTGAATCGCCATGATAAGACATCACTTACATTGCAAGCAAGCGATATGTGATTTCAAGAGGAGATTTATAGATTGTTTCACAGGCCACCAGGAAAAATGCATGACAGTAGGATATTTCGCTTATCATTCATAAGCAACCAACTGCCACAAATATGTGGCGAAATTATCATATATTGGGTGATAATGCATACCATTTGAGGAATATTTATTGACACCTTATAAAGATTATGGAAACCTTACCCCAGAACAAAGGGTATATAATGAAAAATTTTCTGCAACAAGGGTGCTCATGAAAATTCCTTTGGTATTTTGAAAACACGTTTCCGGCAACTACAATTAATGGAATTTCATACAGTTGATAAAATGACAAAATTTATCATTGCCTGCTGCACTTTGCACAATATGTGTATAATAATGACGACGTTATCGAATTTGAGCAGAGAAGAACTGTTTGAAGTTAACTCTACAGAGGACAATGATGCAAGACTTCGTCAACTGGGTGAACAAAAAAGGAATTTTATATGTGCCTCTATAAATAGTGTACATTAAAACTTTTCTCAAAACTGATTAATGTATCAATAATAAAGGATTATCCAAATAAATTTGTTTATTTTGATAGTGTAATACCAATGGTAATACTGAACAGTTCATAGTAAGAATATTTTATCACAAATTAATATCCAAATATATGAAAAAAAATATCACATTTTTCTAAATGTGTGTTTCACACAAACAATAAATATATTTCTTGACATAACAATTTAAAGCCTCTGAAAGAATAACAAACTAACAATTTTTAATTAATCTTTTGGTTCTTCGCACAGCCGTCTAACTTAGGAGGCTTAGGTCCTTCAGTACTAAATTATTTATTAATGTTTTCATTAATTCAATTTTTTCTTTATGGCGGCGCTCACGATTCTCTTCTTTTGTATTTGAATCTGAGCGTAAATCTCTGCAAAATTTTTTTTCTTATGCTTTCTTCTAGCTTAGTTCTCTTTTTTTCCTCTTCATCAACGTTACGTGACTTCAATATTGTTTTGGTTGGTCCTCTCATCACTCTGGCTCTATACTATCATCTTGAGCAGTAATTTTCGTTAACTCCTCTTCATACGGTACTCTTTTCTTGAGGAACCAGATGTTGCATTATTTTCAATCGCTTTTTTTTTCCTTTTCAAAATAGTTTTATATCTATTTTCGCACTGTTCTTCAGTCTTTATTATGTTAAGAATATTTTTAATATCGTCTGCGATTGCCTTCCACATGACTTTTTTGGTTTTGAATTTTTTCATGGGTCCAACCAAAGATAAGTACTGTTCATACTTGTCTAATAACAATTTTGTGTCAGGTACTCCCCAATGATTTTCTGAAATAAACTTTATTATTGCATTTTAATAACCTTACATAGGTACTGATGTGTTTACCTGGCATTGAATTTCCTTCGGTAACTCTTTCTTCTACAATTTTTGTTAGTTCCGTCAATGATCTGAATGAAATGTTTGCAAAGAAATATTATTTAATGTATTATTAATATAAATAAACTTACCCATCTGCTCAACACGATGAACTTTCTCAGTGTTTCTATGTCTAGAATTTTCGATACTATAAGTTGTTCAATATAGTTTATTGAGTCGAGTCATTTGCTGTAAATTTTAATGTTTCAAATTTATAGGTACAATAATGTTATAAGTAAATATTAAAAAAAATCATACTCATTAATTTCTGTATAATTCATCATCCGGTATCGAAAAGTTAAACATAACTCCATTTATTAAAAATTGAATGCAATTTTCTGTTCCATTTTTAATCTTTCTCTTATTAATTTCTTGTCTTCTAATTTCTATTCTGAAAAGCTTAGCATAGGAGGGAGATAAGGCAAGAGTTAGGGCACAAAACATAAATATTTAGGTTAGGGTTGTAAGTGAAGTGAAATGTGACACAAGTCAGAGGTCTCTGGTTGGAGTGCACTGAGTAGAGATTCGTTTCCGCTTCATTGGACAAAATATAAATTCCTCGGTTAACCCATAAAAGTGCATGACGTCACATGTTGCACTCAGTGCGCACTTGCACTGATGAAGCAGAAGAAAAACGCTATCAGTCTATTCAACATCGAATGTGTTTCTACCATAGACATAGGAAGAGGGAGACGCGGTATGCAATGATAAAACTGAAGCCAACATTCCTACCTTCAGAACTGACTGGACTACTGTATTACTACGGATTGGTAATTACGCACAAAATATGCACAACGTTGTCAAGTTTCGAAGATAGATATCAGATTTATTAACATCAAAACGCTTAGAAATACTGAAATAGCACTTGGATAATCCTACAATCATCCAGATTACTGATATATGATATGATTTTGTAATGACGAAAACGAGTACTTATAGAATGAAATATTAAGAATTTCAATGAATCCATAAACAATCACAAACTACATCCACATAATTGATCCTTTCGGTGGAATTTATACCTCTTAAAACCTTCATCCACAGAAAACTTGGGTAAAATCATATAAAAGCTAATAACCAACCTATTCCAAGTCATTTCGACCGAACTTTCAAGGCAGTAAGAACAGAATTCGTAGTTATACAACCAAATTCAAGGATTTTTTAAACATTCATTTCTCTTAAACGTGACAACACCGGTTTTCTCAGTTTATTCATAAATTGTTTCTCATCCGATCGATATTTCTCTAGGCCAATCAGGTGAGTTTGCTCCGATTTGACATTTGATGTATGATACACCGTTGCCGAGATGAATTCGTTTAGTTTTCTGGGATTTCGACGATTCTGTCAACTGTCTACTCGAGTTCAAAGTTGAAAAAGTGTTTTTCGGACCTATTTCCATATATTTTTTGCAAAAAATATTAATAAAATGGTTCTTAAGTGTCAAGTATGTGGTAAATTGGACTCCTACAACCCTAATTTGAGTTTTAACAGGTTTGTTCTGTTTTGCAAATCATTGGCGTAGATTGTTCAATTCTCATGAGTTTCTTTCAGACTTATTGATATTGGGAGAAGGAATATATGGATTTCAATTATGGACTTAGCTGGAGATAGAAACTTGCCACAGAATAGTTATGTTCGGAACATTTTGAACCAAAAACTAAACTAAATGGTACCAAATTTCTTAATAATGATGCCAATCCTATTCCTGCGAAACCATTCTTCAGACTAACGTAATTCAAGGTAAGATTACAGGAGCTTCCTGGAATTTTAATTCAATCAATTAAATAGAGATGTTTCTGTGGAAAATCTTTCCAAATTATTCTACATACAACAGGTATTATGATAGTGGATGTAGTAATTTAGTAATGTCAAATGAAGGGAATTGTTCAACTTGATGGAATAGGGAAATAGGAGATATGTATCAGTAATCATTGTTATATGTATGCAGAAATCATTTGGCCTAAGTTCATTATATTAATTGCGAACTCGTTTGCAGCTCCAGCTCCACTACGAATGAAACTCCCACAAGTGCTTTAAAGATAATTATGCAGTTATAATTCACACTACAGAAGTGAATATTCGAAGAATTATATTTGCGAAGATCAAATTTCATCTCTCGATGAAGAAATCTATCAGAATGATGATGCTATTGCTTGTTCTCCGAAAAAAAGGTAAACCTTGTATTTCTTCTTATATGCTGACAAACCATATTTTGTGTGATTTTTGTTTTCATTGTAGAAAATGTGGAATATCCTGTTGTCAAACTGGAGCAAGCAGTTGAGAATACTGATTTAATGCCCTTCCAGCTTTACCGAGAAACCATGAACATTCAAATAAGAAGGGGAAGGTGAATATTCATTTGAGTGCTCCACTAGTTCATGATTAATTTTACTGTTTCATTTGTGATAAAGAGCTTATGGGGAGATCCGCACACTAGTGGTTTTTTCTACGCCTAAGGTACGGAAAAGGGATATTAACATAGAAGAGAGTCCAGAGTCAAAATAAAAAGATTGGTTCATAGCAGCAGTCTGTGTTGAAGGATGAAGTTTAAAATAACTTCAATGAAAAAAACATTTGTTGAGAGAAAAATCACTCGTATCAGAATCAACAGACGTTATAATATTGGTATGTTTCCTTTTTCGCTCATCGTTAAAAGTACATACATGACTATTATCAGGCAACCAGATTGAAGAATCTTTCTTTTTCAGGCCTGAAGCGGCAGGTAATTCATTTCAAAGATTGTGGAAAGGAACGACTAGGCAAAATTTAATCGGACGTGAGAGCCTTCGCATTAACTTTGGTCTTCTATCACCGAAAGGATATAACTTTCAACCAACAGTTTGCCTCATTTAGATACGATCTCAAGTGGTGGTACAGATCTGTGGATGGTACCTAGTCCTACCTTACATTCAAAAATTGAACACTATTTTTTTCTCTGATATTGAGTTAGAACTGCAGAGTATTCTAATTGTTATGATTTTTTTCATAAGAATAATTCAAATCAATATTACTGAATTTTGATTGTGAATCATGTGAATACATTATGAGAGAGTGGAATCATGTCACTGTTGTTTTTTATGTCCTAATAAA
>JACDNR010000219.1:0-61759 GCA_013421045.1 Propylea japonica | reverse complement strand
GTATCAAACCCACAACATACAAATCTTTCCTCTTTATAATATTAGTATAGAAGTATAGATATAGATGAATAGTTAGTATAACGTACCTAGTTATTTTGATGTACGGCTATACAACGTTTCATTTGTATCTGATTTCTGAAGCATCCAGTTCATCAAATTTAAGCTCCTTCAATGCATCTATAAGTGATAGATTCCTCTAATAATGATATAACTTGAAGCATAAAGACTTGAGAGAGCACCAATACTGGGAATAATCCCCACTACAAATATACTGACATATACTACAACTATAATTCTTAGCCTTTTATTCACATTTCTTGGATACCACATTGCATCATCGAGCCACAAATATAATGAAGATCATCAGCCAATTCTTCAGTGCAGAAGGCATTTTCTAAGTAACTGGTTATTGCTAATATTGCTGTATTGACCATAATAGTAAATAGAGTGCTTTCGTTATTCGATTTATAACCTTTTTTGTGTGTTCAACATCTGGCAATCCTTTTAGATTTTCGCTCAAACTGACTAAAAATTGTATCAATCTGTCACCGTAGCGACATTCCAAAACAACAGTTCCATGATATAAGCGGAGAAATTTGCAAAATAAACGCAATGAAGACAATCAATAATGTCACCTCTGAAATGAAAAAGTATTATGAGTACTATAGTCCGAAAGGTTGAGCACATAGTAGGCGTTTCTTTATATATTTGAAGTTGGCAGTATTTACTGTCATAGAAAAATAAAGTCAACTTTGCCGAATGTACTCGCCTCGTCCGACGAGCTTGCGAGTTATCAGAGATTTCTATGCATATTGATACATTGCGTATCAATCTGACAAGAAAAATAAACAATTTCACCTAAAAATCAATATACACAGTGGAATATGCCAAATTTCCATGGCCAACCGACGGCTCAACCTTTAGTGACGGAGTATACAGGATGTCCCGTAATTAGACCGACAAACTTCTAGTGGACATATAGATCGTATTTTAGAAGATTCGACCCAAATCATATAATGCAAAATGCTTCGTTAAGGAGCTAGTGCCCTTTGAAGATGACGTCCTATCCACACTTTTTGCCACATATTCGCAAAACAGAGTTCAGTGCTGAAATATTACATATTGGCTAATATTAAAATTACGCATCGATTAGATTGAGTGCATTTCTTTCAGTCAAGCACAATCGTATCATTGGGGGGGGGGGGGCGAAGGGTGTTTTCAGTAAAACTTTTTCAACTTTTATTATTTCGCGAGATTCACATCATATTCTTAAACTCTGATGTTTTTTCTTGAAATATAACGCCCCAGATGCACCATTTCTGAAAAAAAGATTCGAAATTTTCTCTCTTTCCATTAAGTGTTCAATTTTCACTTTTGTTTTGAATTTATTTTCACTCGATAATGATTAGGCATCTTTTTCAAGAAAAAACATCAGAGTTGATGAATATGATGTAAATCTTGCGAAATAATGAGTTAAAAAAGTTTCAACTAAAATACCCTTTCGCCCCCCTCCAAATGATACGATTGTGCTAGACATGAAAGAAACGTACTCAATCTAATCGTTGAGTATATTTGATATTAGCAAATGTGTCAACTTTCAGCACTTATGTGACTCCGTTTTGCGAATATGTGGCAAAAGTGTGGAAAGGACGTCATCTTCAAAGGGCACTAGCTCCTTAACGAAGCAATTTCCATTATATGATTTGGGTCGAATCTGTCTAAAATAAAACTTCATATTTCCACAATACGATATCCGAGTGAAATTAATTTGGGAATGAAGATCGATATACCTACTAAATTTTCATGCGAATTTTATAAGGATCCAATAATCAGAACCATGAATTTGGTTTTTTCAATTGTCGAGATACATATTTCAGTTTTTGATTAATTTCCAGAATCTCATTCCAATAATGTTGTACAAAATTTTGAGGTAATAGCCCCAGGACTTTCTTCATTTCTTCATATCAAATTAAAACATCTTAAGTGAAATTTCAAGCGATTTGTGTGATGTCCGAAGTGGTAAGTACTTACTCTGATAAGTTACCATGAAGTGACCAACCATACAATTATAATTGGTATTCCGTAAAGAAATTTTGGAATAAAATACCTTAGTAGCAAACCTAAACTGAACGACTTCCCATTCTGTGGAAACATTGAAATCATCTGTGATTTGGTGATCAAATATTTGAAAAATATAATTTCATCTTGATTGTACTTCATTCTGCACAGAACTGACCAGATGTGTAAAACTATTGGAACTTGCTCCCATCGATCTGTAAAGCTAATGAGCCAAAATAACCGCACCATCAAAAAATCAAAACAAGGTCTGTTTGCGCTACTAATAAATTATTCTGCTAAACGCTTTTGGTCAAACTGTTAATGTAACAAAATTAGTGTACTATGTCATCAATTGTCATAGAAATATCCACATTTTATGAGTTATAGATAGAAATATACATTTTCTCTCTAATTACTCGTCTTCATGAAGTTCAGAATTGTTATTTCATATCAATAATTAATGAATTATGCATAGGAAAAACAATTTTTCTGTTGTAGTCAAGTTTGCAATGACGTCATTTCTACTTGGATTATGGTGCCAATTTAAAAACTCAGTGATAGTGGTTGGCATCAGACTCTTTTTGTGTGATTCTAACGCCCCGATTGCACTCCGCTCACTTCCACGGCAAGGAGCAGGGAATTCAACAGAGAAGTGAGCAGCGAGAGAATGTAATCACTACTAGACTGACAGGCCCGTGTTGAAAAATTATGGGTCATTTGACCTACCAGGTGACCTATCAAAAACGATATTAGAGCATAAAATATTAAGATTCAGCAATATGCCGTCACTTGTAAGCTGTGCAATGAGTGCAGGTGAGAATTCGAAAGTACAGGTA
The DNA here is from genome assembly GCA_013421045.1 of Propylea japonica. Taxonomy (NCBI): domain Eukaryota; kingdom Metazoa; phylum Arthropoda; class Insecta; order Coleoptera; family Coccinellidae; genus Propylea; species Propylea japonica. The sequence goes on along the minus strand of JACDNR010000219.1, from coordinate 58,865 downwards.
GAGTGGGTACATTTTGGTCACATATTTTTGTACGGTATTCTTATCATCGATAGATCCGTGAAAATAATAAGAAAACGCGTAGCGCGCCGTAAAAAAAAATGGGGAGCCACAAAGTCGACATTTTTTGTTTATTTTCCGACAATTACCAGGGTAATATGGTCATTTGATTTTTGTACGGCATCTGTGTCATACTATTTCAATACTGCTTCTAATCCATTATTCCGCAACGCCGTACAAAAATCATGCGACAACGGGGAAAAATCTAGGGTAGTCCAGGTGGTGATTTGACACAACATGAAATAAATTTATTTTGAAAGTATGATATGCAAAGATAATATTTTTTCATATGCCGTACATTTTTGTTGGTTCAAAGGGGAAAAAAAGAAAAAATCCATTTATTTGTACAAATTTTCATAGTCTTTTCGTGATTCTAGTTTCCTAGTTAGAAACTATGTTGAAATATGGGTTTGTATTCTATCCATTTATACCAAAATATAGACATATTGTCACTGATAATTCCAAATACAACATATTTTGAGAAGTACCCATGACACTGAAGTTTGCAGTTGAAAATCATACGACAAGGGGATCTGCTAACTTCAGTGTCATGTCATAAGTACTTCTCAAATATGTTGTATTTTGGAATTATCATGACAACATGTCTATATTTTGGTGAAATGGATAGTATACAAACCCATATTCAACATAGTTTCTAACTAGGAACATAAAATCACGAAAATACTATGAAAATTAGGACAAATAAATGGATTTTTTTATTTTTTCCCCTTGGACCAACGAAAATGACGGCATATGAAAAAATATTAGCTTTGCATAAAATACTTTCAAAATAAATTTTTTTCATGTTGTGTCAAATCACCCCCTGGACTTTCATCTATTTTGGTGTGGGTTTTCTCAGCCCAAACATGATTATTGTGAAAATTAACGATAGCATTTTCTAGAAAAGCAGACCTCGTCGGTGAAAACACTAACGACAAGAAATTGGGTTTTCAAGAATATTGTACCGGGTTTTTCACTATAATTTGACCCTCCTTTAACTTTGTTTCTAAGAGAGACATAGAAGAATGTTTTATACAAAAATTTCACGAAATCCAGTGAGGTTTTACAATATAAATTCACATAATGGAAATATACAGGGTGGCCAACATATTGATGGCAACTTCATTTTTCAAATGTAACACCTTGTATATTTAATCATGTTTGGCTAGCTCTTTTTTCCTGATTTCGAATAAGTAACATATGTTGGTCTATCTCTTTTATTCTGAGAACCGCAGAGTTTCAAATTTTAAGAACCACCTGGCAAGATCTGTAATCATTTTACAAGTGGCAGAGTGCGTTCACTGAAAATGCTCATTTTACAGGGTGAACAACATTGAATGCAACTATATTTTTTTCAAATGGAACACCTGTATATTCTTCCTTCTTTTGATAGGCTATTTCCTCCTGATCTCGAATATAAATGCGTATGTGGATGTGTCTCTTCTTTTTTCAGAGTTTTAAAGTATTGAAAAGATGACACCGATAAAAAATATGTGAAATACCTATGAAATTCTTTATATCCAAACAATCTCCTTAAAATAATTATGTTAGAATGCATACGTAACAATTACCTAACCAATGAAAAATAATAAACAATGGTAGTATGGTAAGACCTTCATTCAATCCTATCGTTGTGTCAAGTTGTTCAGACTATTTTTGATTGCATAATTATGGCTCTGATTCAAGTTAAAAATTAAAGCTTCAAAATTTGTTTTTAATCATACAATATTATCATTATTGTTTGTGCGTTGACGTGATTAGTTCCGATTATGGGTTTAATATTGGTTGATTTTATATCATTAATGTTATTCTCCCCTTTCATTGGTAATAATTATTGCTGAAGTAAATTTTTCCTTCAGGAACGGCTATAAAACGTGTCCAACGTGTTAAATCGGAACTATTTGGTGGCCATAAAATGGGTGTGCCATTACCAATCCAAAGATCAAATTGGCCACTTAAATATTCACGAACTTCCAAAACGCTATGCCTGATGGTTCTTGAAATTTGAAACTCTGTGGTACTCAGAATAAGAAAGATAGACCAACATATGTTACATATTCGAAATCAGGTGTAAAAGAGCTAACCAATTGTGGAAAAATATACAGGGTGTTCCATTTGAAAAAAATGAAGTTGCCGACAATATGTTGGCCACCCTGTATATATTTCAGTTTGTGAAGTCATATAAAAAACCTCAGTTGTTTCGTATAAAAATACGAAACATTTTTTTGTATCTCTCTAGTAACAAAGTTAAAGTGGGGGTCAAATTATAGAGAAAAACCCGGTACATTAGCCAATTACAAAAATTTATTCTAAGAGGGAAATTGCGCTGTAACAACGCATGGACAAGCTGAAAATGGAATGGAATAACAAATTTCCTTTCGTTACTTTCCACAAAACTTGTATTATGAATTACCTTTTGAGGCTTAGTGCCTGGATTTCCAGAGCACTTTTCAATAAGGATAGGAACAGAATTAAATATCCAGTGATTTATTTCTTTCAGTGTATCAACAATATCATATTCAATTAATAATTGAGTGTCATATTTGTGATATTTCAGTAACATTTATTATTATTTTATTCTGAAAAGAAAGCAGACAAAGAATGCAGAAAACGTTGATCAAGTGAGTAATACTTCATGTCCATCATGATTTGTTAAATCATTGTATAATTCTCTAATCGATGGTATTCTGTAGGAACATAATAAAAGTATAGGTCGCCTTGATTACCTGAAACATATTGACATAATAATTAATATAATTAATATGTTCACTCACCTCTGCATAGTGGGCACTATTCAATTTGTGAAGTGGTTGTATTTTTTAGGCTCAAAATGCGATCAAGCTGTATTTGAAAAACCTGAAAGTACTCCTCAGTGACGGATCCATGTGATACCATGAATTTGTATAGTTCTTCTCGTAGCAACATACTCTAAAAAATTTGATAACTAAGCACGTAGTAAATAATTATATCCGATGTAAAATTGTAAAATCCGTTCATTGTACGTCATTGTGCTCTGCCTTGATAATACCTATTAATCACAAGGGAATAATAAGATTATAATTCACTGCTGTCCGATGCTTCGTAGATTTAGCTTTGATATAATTTTCTTTAAATTGGTATTTCTTCAGTATTCTTAAGTACTCAAACTAACAAATATGGGCACACCTTGTCAATCGAGGGCCAAATCTATTTTCATTATATCAATTAAAGCTTTTGTATTACAAAATATACAATGACCAGTTCTTCAAAAATTTCTCATGTGTCATCTTGACTTATTCCACGCTTATCATAGAAGGATCTTGTCGCGGTGGCCAAATGTTGAAATCTTCAAGAAAATATTCAGTAGTCGTGGATAAAGTATAGTATGGTACTGGCGTATAATGACCGTTATTCACTAGATGGTTTGGGCCACTAGCGAATAATACGCTCGTTGCATGATACACTAAGAGTTTTCCAATAAAAGGTGTTATTTTGATATTCGAAGAAAAATGTCATTTTTCAATATAAATGATCGGATGTTATTTAATTATAAGAAGAAGCTATGCCGTTAATAGTGGAAAATGACATCATGCAAATGACCACCACACCACGCTTACAGGACCATATCCTTTTAATGAAATTCTCCATAACCGAATCGCAAAGTGGCTGCCCTATGTCCTCGATAGCCTCACGAGTTCCATCTTTGAGGTCTTGAATCGACGCTGGGCTATTGGCGTAGACCCTTCTGTCTCGTATCCCCAAAGGAAGAAGTCGCAAGGTGTTAAATCACAAGATCGCGGTGGCCAATTTTGATCAACTCTTCGAGAGATACTTTTCCCGCAAAAGATCAATGGTTTCGTTGCTTGTGTGGCACGTAGAGTTGCCTTGTGAATGTTTTCGTTGTCCAGATCATTACTGTCCAATTTCGGCCATGAAAAATGATTAATCACATCTCGATAGCGCAATCCATTCACCGTAATTGTTGCTCCAGCCTCGTTTTCGAATAAGTGAGGTTTAGTGATTTTGCCGGACCATAAACCGCACCAAACAGTCACACGTTGAGGATAGAGATACTTTTCAACAATTACTCTTGGGATTTCCGATCCCCAGATGCGACAATTTTGTGTGTTGACGAAACCATGCATTTTCATGCATTCAAACGACCCAATATGCAAAGACGTTGTTGATTATCAGCCGGTTTGAGTTTCTGTGTTAACTGAGCTTCATGAGCCTTAAGACCCAAATCCTTATACAAAATACGGTGTAATGACGTTTGTGAAATGCCTAATTCCAAAGAACGACGAGGAAATAGACAAACCTGGGTTTTCTTCAACATTTTCAGCTAGAGCAGCAATATTCCTGGCTGTTCTTGAGCGACGTGCACTGGTTTTATTCTCACCTCACTAACCTTTCCTAACAGTTCGAATTTTCCACCAATTTCTTTATTGCGTTCAGACAAGGTACTTCACGACGACCCAAGAATGTTCGAGTTTTACGAACCGTCTCTGCCAAATTTTCACCATTTTTATAGTGAATTTTAATAATTTCAATGCGTCCTTGAAGCCTGTATCGCTCCATTTTTAATTTTTATTAATGGCGTAGTTTCTACTTGTTAAATGTCAAAATGACAGCTTCAAACGTGACATCTACCGAAATAGCGTACTATTCAAAATAACACCTCTTACTGGAAAACCCTTTATGAGTTAATGGATAATTTCAATCGAATAACATTATTCTTTGCTTCCTTTTTGTTTATACTCATACTCTCACTTGCTTCATTTGCGTTAATCCTTATATTGTAGGTTAAGGTTACCTATTGAATGTTGCCATTATAACCCTGATAATAGTTCAGTTTTCTCACCGCATCTTCTAGATATTGTCCTGAATAACATGCCAATCCCTGATTTGAAATCCATACCATAAATTGTAATATATCTCCAAAACCACCAAACTGAAATAACAATATTATATAAAGCGGCCTTTATTTGCTCAAAATGAATGATACCTTGACGCTAAAAATCCACTCAATCCAATCATAAAGATGTGATAAGCGTTGTGGTTTAGTACGAAAATAATCCGATACTATTATTCATTTCGTCCACCAAACTGTTAAGTAAAAAATATCGTTAGAAGAAATTATGAATTCATTTATACAAAGTATTGAAGTGAACTCTATACAGTGTGTTTGGGCTTGACTAAGCGATAATTTAGGGCATCAAATATACCTAATTTTATTGACAAAAACACCCACATTTGATAGATTACCCCCTCAGTTTTGGAGTGGCCCCCATTGTAAATTTACTTTTTTAATTCAGTTGACCCTTCCAAATAATATAGATTTCTTCGCACATGAAAGTCCTAGAGATGTGAAAAACTTGTTTTTTCAAAGATGATACTAGGTACCACCTTTCATTAATGTGGAAAATATAAAAATATTTATTTTAGAAATGTCATAAAAAAATCAGTTAAAAATGCACTAATTTTCTTAGTAAATCCGCAATAGTACAAGAACTATCCCTTTGCTTTTTAATTTTTTTTCAATCATTTAACACTCATGGATATTAACTACAAAACGATACCAACATAATTTCTGTAGTAACATATTAGAAAGTAATTGCTGTTCGAACTCTTATGAAAATTGCTAGAATAAAATAAAACTTAGTACGTACTTTCGATAATTTTTTATGATCAAACAAACAATTTATCATTAAAATTGCTCAAAATGGCCGCCTCTGCTTTGTAGACAGGCTGTGGCCCTCATGACACCTGTCTTGTGAACCTGGAAATCTGTAGCAACAAAAAAAAGTTTGGGGCGCTCACGTAGAGGTCATGTTCGAACAGCAATAACTCTTAAATAATGTAATTTACAGAAATGATGTAGGTTTTGTTTTGTAGCTAATATCCTTGCGTGTTAAATCATTGAAAAATTATACTTCAATGTGCTAGTTCTTCTACTGTCGAGGATTTACTGAGAAAATCGGTACATTTTTTAGTGACATTTTTTTAAAGAAATTTCTTATGGCATTTTCAAGTTGAATGTTTCCATATTGTTCTACTCTAATGAAAGGTCGTAGTATCATCTTTGAAAAAACATTTTTTTCACATCTGAAGGACCTTTTAGTCCAAAGAAATTGATATTATTGGAAGGGTCAACGAAAATAAAAGTGAATTCAAAATGGGGGCTACGCCAAAACCAAGGGGATAAACTTCCCAATGTGTATGTTTTTATCTTTTATCTTTGTCTAAGGTTTTTATCGATAATATTAGGTATATTTGATTATTTGAAGCCCTTAAATTATCGCTAAGTCATTATCAAACACACTGTATACCGGGTGTCTGTAAACAAATGCGAGGGACTCAGGGAGATGATTCCTCGATGAAATAAGCAGGGGTGGTTCATATAATTTTTTTTCGAATCAACCCCCCTTCCAAGATACCGCCTTTGGAAGGCGATGATGATTTGATAGTTTTTAATTTTTATATGCTCTTGAGAACACTTATTCATAAACTATACATAATATGAATTGTTGTACAGGGTGCGGCAGTATATTTTCTTTTTTTTAATTTTTAATGAACCAGAAAAGTTTTTATTCGTTTTTTATAATATAGGCACATACATAAAGTTTTTGTTTTACCCAGTTCTGAAGATAAAATCAGGTAGGTGACGTCCCCCATTCTCCATACACTGAGTTAACCGATTTCTGGCGTTTGTCATGACTCCAGCCAGATAGCAGGCGTTATGTTGGCAATTCTTCTTGGATGTGGGAGAAAAAATTCAATGATATGTTTACAAACCGGTCCGAATTCACTGTCACTGTGACTTCATTTCCTCAAAGAACCATGGACCAATAATTCCGCTTGAGGAAATTGCACACCGCACTGTGACTTTAGGTGAATGCAAAGGCCTTTGATGCAATTGTCGATTTGACCCCTTGTGACTTTTTTCTATGGGAATTTTTGACATCCCGTGTTTATGTGAACCGTACAAGGACTCTACAAGATTTGAAGAAGAACACCCAGGAAAAAATTGCCGATATAACGCCTGCTATACTGGCTGGAGTCATGACAAACGCCAGAAATCGGTTTACCTCAGTGGGGGACGTCACCTACCTGCTTTTATCTTCAAAACTGGGTTAGAACAAAACTTTATGTATGTGCCTATATTATAAAAAACGAATAAAAATGTTCTGATTCATACAATGCGTTTTATTGAGTTTGAAAAGAAGGAAGTTATGCTGCCGCACCCTGTATTACCGAAACCCGTATCAGATTTCTGAATAAACTGTGAAATATGAACTGAGTGTACTTCAAACCTAAATATTATGATGTTTCACTTATAAACAACCGCACACTCAATTCTTCTTACATAGTTATGTGTTTGGAACTGACATGGCTAGCCAACTTGACTAAGACAGTCTCGTACTTTTTATAACAAATGAAAAGCAAGTATAACGTACCTAGTTATCTTGATGTAACGGTCTATAACAATTTTCATTTGTATCTGATTTCTGAAGCATCCAGTTCATCAAATTTAAGCTCCTTCAATGCATCTATTAAGTGGTAGATTCCTCTAATAATGATATAACTTGAAGCATAAGACTTGAGAGAGCACCAACAATGGGAACAAATCCCCACTACAAATAGGCTGACATATATTAGACTATAATCCTTAGCCTTTTATCCACATTCCTTGGATATCGTAAGGGCATTATTGAGCCACAAAACATAATGAAGATCATCAGCCAATTCTTCAGTGCAGTAGGAATTTTCTAAGTAACAGGTTATTGCTAATAATGCTGCATTGATCGCAATAAGAAAATGGAGTGTTTTCGTTATTCGATTTATAACCTTTTTTGTGTGTTCAACATCTGGCAATCCTTTCAGATTTTCGCTCAAACTGACTAAAAATTGTATCAATCTATCACCGTAGTGACTTGCCAACGCAACAGTCCCATGATATAATACGGAGAAGTTTGCACAATAAACGGTATAAAGACAATCACTAATGTCACCATCTGAAATGAAAAAGTATAATGAGTACTATATGTATGATAGATTCTCCATTTTCAAAATACCCAACTTCCGAAATACGTAATAAAAAAATTCATTTTATAAGTAGATGCTACAGTCACCCTGGACCTCAGTTTTGTAAGGGTTATTGTAAAGTGAGGTCGTTTTTCGCTAGTGTGTGCAAATTTTCACCTGATACATCAGAAAAAGTCATTTGGAGCTTCTATCAAGAATTTCTTGATCTGCTCCCGGGACAACACTGCTGATTTTTTGGGAACGTATCCTTTATTTTTGTTCTTAACAAGTGCTTCTACTTTATTGAATGATTTAACATTAGTTTTTCCTTTAAATGTAGCATGGACCTTAACATAGATATTTTGGCCATAACGTGTTTGGTGAATATTTCTGCGACTGGAGATCGAATGAACTAATCATACATTGAAAATAACAAGAATCAGAGCAACATACCAAATCTTCAAAATATGCTAACAAAATATTTTCGCTGACACCGTCCACCACCGTTCCACTTCTGAAAGCCTGCATACTCTTTACTATAGTTAGCTTTAGATTTGGCCGGAATCAAAATTCACGGGCTTTCGCCGCTTGAGTTTCGCGTAGTTCGACATTATTTCAATAATTTCATTTCTTACTAGACGCCAAAGTAAAACCAGTCAACCATGATTCTCATAAACACGGCCCATAGCAACGTTAAAAATCCAAATAAATCAAAATTTACAATCTAATATTAATTTTTCCATTTTAGCAACGATATTGTTTCAATCAGAAAAAAACCATTGATTACAACACGAGAAATTTTGATACATTTCCCACGGTTGCCTTTACATCCCTCGGGCTTCGCCCTCGGGATGTAACTGGGACAACCTCGGGACATATACCATTCATACATAATTCTCTAGTTATAATAATAGCTATATTCTTTAATGATGTCAATACAGTATTTCATTGAGTGTACATCTGAGTATAAATTGTTGCTGTTTTTTCTCTTAATTTATTCAAAAAATTCATGGGCATCTATCCCTATCGAAAAGGATAGTTGCCCTGATTATTCGAGGTATATAGGTGCCCCTTAGTGTATCTAAACTGAAACCTTATGTTCTCAGCTGATTTTCGACTGTGTTATTTTGATTTTAAACTTGCTCTGAAATTTTTTTCGAGACCTCATATGCGTGGAAAAATGCCTCATGTTAATATGAGGAATTCAACTTTTCGTTTAATCCATGCATTTGAAATTCAATTAAAAATGCACAATTATTGTTAATTCAATCCATGTTGCGTAGATAAAGATGCTCTTTTAGGCATGGAAAAAAAAGTTTTGGGAAATTTGGGATTGCTATGTTAGAGAAAAGTCTCAGTATTTCAAATCAAATAATGTGGCTACCTACATTCATAGAAATTACTCATATAAAATCAATATTTTCAAAAATATGAGGCAATTTCAAAAAGTAGGCATCTATCCGGGTTTTCGCCTATAACTTCGAAGAACTTACGAATTGAGAAATACTTAAATCGAGTTTTTTTCTGCATCGCACTATTTATCGACTATTTTAAACATCTGCATAAGTCGCTTGAAATTTAACATTAGATTTTTGAGCGCCCGTTTTACTCGAACGAGTGCTATATCGGTTTGCCCAAATGTCTGTAACTTTCGAATTTTGAGCCCAAAATGGTTTCAAACGATATATATATATTATTCTTTTGAAATCAAGAGCTACATAATACAATACATAAAACAAAAATAAAAATCCCTAACTGAGGTTGGTGCAAAACGGGGTACCATACTATTTTTTCGTATGATACCAGAGCTCAGGGAAAAACCCCAGTAGAAAAAAACCCTGTCTCGCCGTTTCAAACAAAAAATAACACTTAAAAACTATTAGAATATTGAAGGTTTTCTTCTTCACTTAGTCCAAATGAACGATAACCCTCTCCAGGATGCTCTGAAAAGGGGAGTATACCAGACAGCCATGATGGGTCCAACCACAGACTCGAAAATTACAGAACAATTCGAGTGAAATGAAATCTGTAATCGAATAAATGCTTATGCTCACCTGTCTAGTCTCCAACTTTATTGTTTTGAATAAAAAATCAATATTTTCTATTAACTATCTTCAAAAAAAAGCACGCAACTGACAATAGAGCACAATAACTGATAAATTGACATTACCATCTGTAGGGGAAGGTGAGGTAGTACGATCTCTACGGGTTAAATGATCCCCCGCCGTAAATCAGAAACAGCTTGTACCTTCTATCCAAATACACATGAAACATGTTCCCCTGCGCCCCTAACAGTTGTCTGTAAAGTGTCAATGCAGTGCGAGTGCTTGGCATGATTTTATTGAAAAATAATCAAAAAGTGTGGCTCTGCTCTAAGGTAAGCATGTTTTTTGGACTTCCATTATTTTTTAAATGTTAGTGTTTATTGAAATGTTGTTTTATTTGCGGGTATGAGTAGCAGTTAGCTGATATTTAAGCAATGTTCGATCAGCGCACGCGGTATGTGAAGGTATTGTTTTGATCGATAATTTGGAATTTTGTATTTGGGGCAAAATGATCCCTTTCTATGTGTCTAAAATGATACCTGGAATCATTTTACCCCATTAATGTTTGTTGTTTTTACAGATCATGCCAAGAATTTATAAACGCAAAACTAATCGCCAAAAGAGGCCTGAAGAACAAATTCAAAAGGCATTAGATGCCGTAGATAATGATAGAATTTAAGGTTCCTGTGATGACATTTAAAAGAAGAGCTAAAGGTTAAAATAAAATAGCTGTAGGCTCAGCTAAAAAGTAATGTAGACACACAGTGTTCAACCTGGAACAAGAACTGGTACCTACTTGTTGATTATATTAAGGACATGGAGTCTAAAATAATATACGGGCTGACCACACAGGATTTTTAACCTCAGCTCACCAAATGGCAGAAAACATAATTCACTGCATCCATTGTCCGAAGCTAAGGGAAAGATGGACTTGAATGGCTTCGTGGATTTAGACGTAGACATCCAGACATTACAATGCGTGTGCGAGCTTTTAATAAGCCTGATGTGATCGATAAATTTTATCAACTTTCAGAAACGTGCGAGAAAAATATTATTTTCCACCACATCGAATATTTTATTTTGTGTAATTACTTACATACTTACTCATTAAAATAAACAGCTGAGTTTTTATTTCACTGATATTCTTCAACTTGTAGTACAAAATGATCCCTAGGATCATTTTGCCCCTACCCCAGGGATCATTTTATCCACAGGTGTGTATAAAATGATCCTTCACTGAACTCTAACAAAAAGGTCTAATACAAAAAAACTACATAGATGTAATGGAAAATAAGTATTCAGATACGAAGTTAAGTAAACTCACTACCACCAACAATTGAAATCGTGCGGTTTTGCCTTCAACTTTAGCCACAATTAAAATTTTCCCTTAAGGGGATCATTATACCTCACCTCCCCTAATTTTCGAGTCTATGGTTGGACCCAGTCAGCCTGTCTGGCATACCTATCTTTCTAGTGCTCTAGTATACTACCTGATGACGAATTCGTGGTCAAATTCAATTCTGTCAGTGGGGCCGTCCGGCTTTTTAGCACAATAACTTTCGAAGCGATGGTCCTAGAGACTTGAAAATTTCAGGATGAGTTCGGATCATAAATGGCTCGGTAAATTCTTTGACCAGCCAAATCGTACAGGGTGTTCCTTGAAATATGACCATTCCAAATTTTTGTTCCTCGCAATTTCTCAGAAAAGAAGGAACCCATCGGAATGAAATGTTGCGGCCAAATACAAGATGCTGATAACAAGCCTCATTCAATTTTTGAGGCAATATAGTGTGAACGAAACCATAGAAAATTCAATTGGAATATTGAAAGAAGAAACTTCATATTTCTATGAAAAGACATCCGATTCTAATGAAACTAATTTTATGAATAAAAATTGATACTTACACAGAATTTTGTGGCCATAGAAATAAGAGAACCAGAGAAAATTCAATTGGAATATTTAAAAGGAGAATCTTCCTATTTCCTCAACAGGATATAGGATTGAAAAATATCAAGAAAATTATTCCGATCGGGCTGTAAAAAATTTGAGGTAATAGCCTCAGGACTTTCTTCATTTTTTTCATATCAAATCATGTAAGTGAAATATCAAGCGACTTCTGCGATGTTTGAAGTAGTAAGTACTTACTCTGATAAGTAAACATGAAGTGACCAACCATACCAATTATAATTGGTGTTCCGTAAAGCAATTTTGGAATAACATACTTCATAGCAAACCTGAACTGAACGATTTCCCATTCTGTGGAAACATTGAAAGCATCTGCGATATGGTAATCAAATATTTGAAAAATATAATTTCATCTTGATTGTACTTCATTCTACGCAAGAACTGACCAGATGTGTGAAACTATTGGAACTAGCTCCAATCGATCTGTCAAGCTATAATGAGGACAAAAAAAACCGCACCATCAAAAAATCAAAAACAAGGTCTGTTTGCGCTATATAAATTATTCTGCTAAACGTTTTAAGTCAAACTTTTAGTGTAAAAAATGAGTGTACCCATGTCATCAACTATCATAGAAATATCCACAATTTATAAGTTTTAGATAGAAATATACATTTTCTCTCTAATTACTCGTCTTCATGAAGTTCAGAATTGTTATTTTATATCAATAATTAATGAATTATGCATAGGAAAAACGAATGTTTCTGTTGTAGTCAAGTTTGCAATGACGTCATTTCTACTTGATTATGGTGCCAATTTAAAACTCATTGGTAGTGGTTGAAGCATTCCCTTCTTGTGTAGTTTCTAACACCCCGATTGCACTCCGCTCACTTCCACGGCAGGTGCAGGGAATTCAGCAGGGAATGAGCACGCGAGAATGTGATCATTACACTTCCCTGCTGCCTCACATTGCCACTCTAGGCCAAGCAATAGAGATATTTCCTTGACAAAATACTACCTGAAAGCCACCTGTGCCATTCCGTGCAGGACACTCCGTAGTTTATTCCCACCATGTCCTCAACACGAAAATGCCATTTTTTATTTGTTATTAACAAAAAACTACAAAAATTCCCGTTCTTTTCAGTTTTTTTCGTTGCAAAATGGAAACTATTGATGCAGTGATAACGTTGCAATGGGATGAATTGTAGAGAATTACTTTGTGAAGAGAATGGTGGGTCAACGATCCGATCGAATAATTGAAACTGGAGAAAAGCGGAAAAAAACCGGAAATTGCGTGTTTTTTTCTTAACTCAAACTCTGCCATTTTGCAATATTAAGAACTGAAACTTCACACGATAGTAGCTATTGACGTGCAATTCATGTGTGCCAAAATTGGATTCGGTCGGATAAATAGTTTTCACATAATTCCCATTTGAATTTTTTTTGACATATTTTCGCGGAAGCTGGATGCGTTTGAGGTCGTCCGATTGAAATTAAAAAAATTGATTTGGAAAGAAGACGTGATCAGTAACAAACGTCTATTCTGATTTTTCAATGAAACGCGTTAAGTGTGTCAAAAACTAGTGAGAACATGAGGGAAAACGACCGACCAGCGAGAGTGGTCGAGTGGTGAGGGAATGAGCGAATCGAGGGGAAACGCCGCGGAAGCCAACGGTCGCCGAGTTTAAGAATTGTTGACAAATTTTGTACACATATACGTTTTCCCTCGATTCGCTTGTTTCCTCTCCACTCGACCGCTCTCGCTCGGTCGGCCGTATTCCCTCATGTTCTCACTAGTTTTCAACACACTTAAACGCTTTTTATTGAAAATCAGAAGAGACGTTTTGTTACTGATCACGTCTATTTCCAAATCAATTTTTTTAATTTCAATCGGACGACCTCAAACGCATCCAGCTTTCCGCGAAAATATGTCCAAAAAAAATTCAAATGGAATTATGTGAAAACTATTCATCCGACCGAATCCAATTTTGGCACACATGATTTGCACGTCAATAGCTACTATCGTGTGAATTTTCAGTTCTTATAATTGCAAAATGGCAGAGTTATGAGTTAAAAGAAAAAACACGCAATTTCCGGTTTTTTCCGCTTTTCTCCAGTTTTAATTATTCGATCGGATCGTTTGACCCATCATTCTCTTCACAATGTAATTCTCTACAATTCATCTCATTGCAAACGTTATCACTGCATCAATAGTTTCCATTTTGCAACGAAAAAACTAAAAGAACGGGAATTTTTGTTGTTTTTTGTTAATAACAAATAAAAAAAATGGCATTTTCGTGTTGAGGACATGGTGGGAATAAACTATGGACTGTCTTGCACGGAATGGCACAGGTGGTTTCCAGGTAGAATTTTGTCAAAAAAACTAATCATTTGTAGCTCTGTTGCTTGGCGTACTCGTGTTGCTTACGCTCCCTGGATTGACTGTTTTTCGTACGGAAGTCAAAGGACCGCAGCGTGTGAACAGCTATAAGTGATTAAATTTAACAAGGTTGCTGTGGAATTTCTTCTGTCCGTCGTTGCCGACACTTGGTCGCGAGGGAAATATTGCGGCAGAATGTGAATGCTCACTGCCTTCGATACTGCTACATTCGGGAATTATTGCCGACAACGCGAGTGGCAGTAAAAAGGGGCTGAGTGTAAACTGTTCCCTTCGCGTTAACCGGTAAAATAAAATCAACACCAATTTGTTTTAATATTGCTTCCGCACATATCCGCAAACAGGCCAATAATTTGAATATTTTGAACAATTTCAATTATTTTACAAATTCATTTCAAAAATACTTTCCTATACTCCAGATAATAAAATTCCCCTTTACAAATTATGTGGTCATAGTGTAAACAGAACCATAGAAAATTTGATTGTTATATTGGAAAGTTAAAATTCGAAAACGAAAAACTATAATAAAATGATGTTCAAAATGACTACCTCCCGTTAAAATACATACATCAACTCACCACCTCATAGATCTTTGTATTCTTTCGAATATCCCGGTAGTATTAATTATGGTTTCACACGATGCTACAATTCTATCTTTCAAATCATTTATGTTTAATATTGCGTCGTGTATACTGAAGTTTTAAGATGACCCCATATAAGAAATTCAATGGATTTAAATCGGGAGACCGTGGAGGCCACGCCGCTGGACCTCCACGACCAATCCAGCGATCCCCATATGTGGCATTCAAGGTCTCTCTAACGTCAATTACAAAGTGAGCTGGAGCTCCATCATGCTAGAAATATGCTTGCCTTCTTATTTGCAGAGGAACATTTTCCAGAAGAATTGGTAGCTCGTCTTCAAGAAAACGTTTTAGCTTTTGCGAGTTCAACATGTCGGATAAAAAAAAGGACAGATCAATAATTTCCAGCACCCCTAACCATACATTAAGAGAAAATTGATTATAGTGTCTACTTCAACGATTTGGTGTGGGTTTTCTTCAGCCCAAACATGATTATTGTGAAATTAACAATAGCATTTTCTAGAAAAGCAGATCTCATCTGTGAAAAAAACACATGACAAAAAATTGGGTTTTCAAAAATTTTGTACATTACCCAATAACAAAAAATTATTCTAAGAGGGAAATCGCGCTGTAGTAACGCATGGACACGCTGAATATGGAATGGAAATAACAAATTTTCTTTCAATACTTTCCACACAACTTGTATTATGAATAACCTCTAAAGGCTTAGTGCCTGGATTTCCAGAGCATTTTTCAAGTAAGGATAGGACCTAAAATTAAATATCCAGTGATTTATTTCTTTCAGTGTATCAACAATCATATTCAATAAATAATTGAGTGTCATATTTGTGATATTCAATAAACATTTATTATTATTATTATTATTATTCTGAAAGAAAGCTGACAAAGAATGCAGTAAACGTTGATCAAGTGAGTAACACTTCTTGTCCATCATGATTGTTAAATCATTGTATAATTCTCTAATCGATGGTATTCTGTAGGAACATAATAAAAGTATAGGTCGCCTTGATTACCTGAAACATATTGACATAATAATTAATATAATTAATATGTCCACTCACCTCTGCATAGTGGGCACTATTCAATTTGTGAAGTGGTTGTATTTTTAGGCTCAAAATGCGATCAAGCTGTATTTGAAAAACCTGAAAGTACTCCTCAGTGACGGATCCATGTGATACCATGAAATATTGTATAGTTCTTCTCGTAGCAATAGACTCTAAAAATTGATAACTAAGAACCGAGTAAATAATTCACCGTTTTAAAATTTAAATACCCATTAATCACAAGGGAATAATAAGATTCTAATTCACCACTGTCACATGCTTCATAGATTTAGCTTTGATATAAAATTCTTTAAATTGGTATTTCTTCAGTATTCTTAAGTAATCAAACTAAAAATATGGGCACACCTTGTCAATCGAGGGCCAAATCTATTTCCATTATATCAATAAAAGCTTTTTGTATTACCAAAATATACAATGGCCAGTTCTTCAAAAATTTCTCATGTGTCATCTTGACTTTTTCCACGCTTGTCATAGAAGGGTCTTGTCGCGGTGGCCAAATGTCGAAATCTTCAAGAAATATATTCAGTAGTCGTGGATAAAGTATAGTATGGTACTGGCGTATAATGACTGTTATTCACTAGGTGGTTTGGGCCACTAGCGAATAATACGCTCGTTGCATGATACACTAAAGAGTTTCAAATGAGAGGTGTTATTTTGATATTCGAAGAAAAATGCCATTTTTCAATATAAATGATCGGATGTTTATTTCATTATAAGAAGAAGCTACGCCGTTAATAGTGGAAAATGACATCATGCAAATGACCACCTCGACCACGCTTACAGGACCATATTTTTCAATGAAATTCTCCATAACCGAATCGCAAAGTGGCTGCCCTATGTCCTCGATAGCCTCACGAATTCCATCTTGAGGTCTTGAATCGACGCTGGGCTATTGGCGTAGACCTTTCTGTCTCGTATCCCCAAAGGAAGAGAGTCGCAAGGTGTTAAATCACAAGATCTTGGTGGCCAATTGTGATCACCTCTTCGAGAGATAACACGGTCCGGAAACTTTTCCCGCAAAAAATCAATGGTTTGTTGCTTGTGTGGCACGTAGAGCTGTCTTGTTGAAAGTTTTCGTTGTCCAGATCATTACTATCCAATTTCGGCCATGAAAAATTATTAATCACATCTCGATAGCGCAACACCGTAACAGTTGCTCCAGCCTCGTTTTCGAAAAAAAAGTGAGGTATAGTGATTCTGCCGGACCATAAACCGCACCAAACAGTCACACGTTGAGGATAGAGATACTTTTCAACAATAACTCTTGGGATTTCTGATCCCCAGATGCGACAATTTTGTGGTGTTAACGAAACCATGCATTTTCATGCATCAAACGACCCAATATGCAAGGACGTTGTTGATTATCAGCCGGTTTGAGTTTCGTGTTTAACTGAGCTTCATTAGCCTTAAGACCCAAATCTTCATACAAAATACTGTGTAATGACGTTTGTGAAATGCCTAATTCCAAAGAACGACGAGGGCAAACCTGGGTTTTCTTCAACATTTTCAGCTAGAGCAGCAATATTCCTGGGTTGTCTTGAGCGACGTGCACTGGTTTTATTCTTCACCTCACTAACCTTTCCTAACAGTTCGAATTTTTCCTTCAATTTCTTTTTGCGGCAGACAGGGTGCTTCACGACGACCCAAAATGTTCGAGTTTACGAACCGTCTCTGCCAAATTTTCAACATTTTTATAATGAATTTAAATAATTTCAATGCGTCCTTGAAGCCTGTATCGGTCCATTTTTATTAATGGCGTAGTTTCTACTTGCCAAATGTCAAAAATGACAGCTTCAAACGTGACATCTACCGAAATAGCGGGACTATTCAAAATGACACCCTCTTACTGGAAAATGAGTTAATGGATAATTTTAATCGAATAACATTTCTCTGCTCCTGTTTTTGTTTATATTCTCACTTGATTCATTTGCGTTAATCCTTATCTTGTAGGTTAAGGTTACCTATTGAATGTTGCCATTATTAACCCTGATAATAGTTCAGTTTTCTCACCGCATCTTCTAGATATTGTCCTGAATAACATGCCAACCCCTGATTTGAAATCCATATCATAAATTGTAATATATCTCCAAAACCACCAAACTGAAATAACAATATCATATAAAGCGGTCTTAATCTGCTCAAAATAAATGATACCTTCACCGCTAAAATCCACTCATTCCAATCATAAAGATGTGAAAAGCGTTGTGGTTTAGTACGAAAATAAATCCGATACTATTATTCATTTCGTCCACCAAACTGTTAAGTAAAGAATATCGTCAGAAGAAATTATGAATTAATTCATACAAAGTATTAAAGTGAACTCTAAGTATACAGTGTGTTTGGTCTCGACTAAGCGATAATTTAGGGCATCAAATATACCTAATTTTATCGACAAAAACACCCACATTTGATAGATTACCCCCTCAGTTTTGGAGTGGCCCCCATTTTAAATTTACTTTTTTAATTCAGTTGGCCCTTCCAAATAATATAGATTTCTTCGCACATGAAGATCCTACAGATGTGAAAAACTTGTTTTTTCAAAGATGATACTACCACCTTTTATTAAAGGGAAAAAAAAAATATTTAATTTAGAAATGTCATGAAAAATTTTCAGTTAAAAATGCACTAATTTTCTTAGGAAATCCGCAATAGTACAAGAACTATTCTTTTGCAGTATTATTTTTTTTTCAATGATTCAACACTAAAGGATATCAGCTACAAAACGATACCAACATAATTTCTGTAAGTTACCTAATTAGAAAGTAATTGCTGTTCGAACATGACCTTATGAAAATTGCTAAATAAAATAAAACTTAGGACTGTACTTTCGATAATTTTTATGATCAAACAAACAAATTTATCATTAAAATTGCTCAAAATGGCCGCCTCTTCTTTGTAGACAGGCTGTGGCCCTCATGACAACCTGTCTTGTGAACCTGGAAATTCTGTAGCAACAAAAAAAGTTTGGGGCGCTCACGTAGAGGTCATGTTCGAACAGCTATAACTCTTAAATAATGTAATTACAGAAATGATGTAGGTACTGTTTTGTAGCTAATATCTTGCGTGTTAAATTATTGAAAAAATTATACTTCAATGTGTTCTTGTACTATTGAGGATTTACTGAGACAATCGGTACATTTTTTACTGACATTTTTTTAAAGAAATTTCTTATGGCATTTTCAAGTGAATGTTTTCATATTGTTCTACTTTAATGAAAGGTCGTAGTATCATCTTTAAAAAAAATTTTTTCATATCTGAAGGAACTTTAGTCCAAAGAAATTGATATTTTTGGAAGGGTCAACGAAAATAAAAAGTGAATTTAAAATGGGGGCTACACCAAAACCAGGGGATAAGCTTCCCAATGTGTGTGTTTTTATCGATAATATTAGGTATATTTGATGCCCTTAAATTATCGCTAAGTCATGACCAAACACACTGTATACTGGGTTGTCTGTAAACAAATGCGAGGGACTCAGGGAGATGATTTTCTAGGTGAAAATAAGAAGGGGTAGTTCATATAAATTTTTTTTCGAAATCGACCCCCCTTCAAAGATACAGCCTTTGGAAGGCGATGATGAGTTGACAGTTTTTAATTTTTATATGGCTTCTTGAGAACACTTATTCATAAACTATACATAATATGAATTGTTGTACAGGGTGCGGCAGTATATTTTCCTTTTTTTAATTTTTAATGAAACAGAAAATTTTTTATTCGTTTTTTATAATATAGGCACATACCTAAAGTTTTGTTTTACCCAGTTCTGAAGATAAAATCAGGTAGGTGACGTCCCCCATTTCCATACACTGAGTAAACCGATTTTTGGCGCTTGTCATGACTCCAGCCAGTATAGCAGGCGTTATGTTGAAAATTTCTTCTTGGATGTGGGAAAAAATTCCAGTAACATGTGTTCAAACCCGGTCCGAATTCACTGTCACTGTGATCCATTTTCTTCAAAGAACCAGGGACCAATATTCCACACCACACTGTGACTTTAGGTGACTGCAAAGCCTTTGATGTAATTGTCGATTGACTCCTTGTGACTTTTTTTCTATGGTCTTAGAAGAACAGAAGATTCGAAAATCATCACTTGGAACGCCAGACCTGGTTTAAACACCCTCCTGGCCCAAGAGCAAGATTAATGTATTTTGTATCTGATATTGAAGGTATTTATCGAATAGTTTTAATTTCAATTTTGTAAAAACGGCGAGGCAGGTTTTTTCTACTGAGTTTTTCCCTGTGCTCTGGTATCATACGACAGAATAGTATGGTACCCCGTTTTGCACCAACCTCAGCTAGGGACTGTTTTTGTTCATGTATTGTATTTTGTTAGCTCTCAATTCAAAAGAATATATATATAGGGTTTTTTGACATCTCGTGTTTATGTGATCCGTACGAAGACCCTACAAGATTTGAAGAACAACACCCAGGAAAAAAATGCAACAAAAACGCCTGCGATACTGGCTGGAGTCATGACAAACGCCAGAAATCGGTTTTACTCAGTGTATGGAGAATGGGGGACGTCACCTACCTGCTTTTATCTTCAAAACTGGGTAAAAACAAAACTTTATGTATGTGCCTAATTATAAAAACGAAATAAAATTTTTCTGATTCATACAATGCGTTATTGAGTTTTAAAAAAAGGAAGTCATGCTGCCGCACCCTGTATTACCGAAACCCGTATCAGATTTCTGAATAAACTGTGAAATATGAACTGAGTGTACTTCAAATCTAAATGTATGATGTTTCACTTATAAACAACAGCAAACTCAATTCTTTACATAGTTAAGTGTTTGGAACTGAACATGCTAGCCAACTTGACTAAGACAGTCTCGTACTTTTTTATAACAAATGAAAAGCAAGTATAACGTACCTAGTTATTTTGATGTAACGGTCTATAACACTTTTCATTTTGTATCTGATGTCTGAAGCATCCAGTTCATCAAATTTAAGCTCCTTCAATGCATCTATTAAGTGGTAGATTCCTCTAATAATGATATAACTTGAAGCATAAAGACTTGAGAAAGCACCAATAATGGAACAATCCCCACTACAAATATGCTGACATATATTACAACTATAATCCTTCGCCTTTATCCCACATTTCTTGGATATCGTAAGGGCATTATTGAGCCACAACATAATGAAGATCATCAGCCAATTCGTCAGTGCAGAAGGCATTTTCTAAGTAACAGGTTATTGCTAATAATGCTGCATTGACCGCAATAAGAAATTGGAGTATTTTTCGTTATTCGATTTTAACCTTTTTGTGTGTTTCAACATCTGGCAACACCCTTTAGATTTTCGCTCAAACTGACTAAAAATTGTATCAATCTATCGCCGTAGTGACTTGCCAACGCAACAACAGTTCCATGATATAATACGGAGAAGTTTGCACAATAAACGACATAAAGACAATCAATAATGTCACCATCTGAAATGAAAATGTATAATGAGTACTATATGATGAGTGGGAAAACCTGGATAGATGCCCCAGTAGGATAGATTCTCCGTATTCAAATACCCAACTTCCGAAATACGCAACAAAAATTCATTTTATAAGTAGATGACAGTCACCCTGGACTCAGTTTTGTAAGGGTTATTGTAAAGTGAGGTCGTTTTTCGCTAGTGTGTGCAAATTTCATCTGATACATCAGAAAAAAGTCATTTGGAGCTTCTATCAAGAATCTTGATCTGGCTCCCGGGACAACACTGCTGATTTTTTAGGAACGTATCCTTTATTTTTGTTCTTATTAATTCTTCTACTTTATTGAATGATTTAACATTAGTTTTTTCTTTTAAATGTAGGATGGACCTTAACATAGATAATTTTGGCCATAACGTGTTTGGTGAATATTTCTGCGACTGGAGATCGAATGAACTAATCATACATTGAAAATAACAAGAATCAGAGCAACATACCAAATCTTCAAAATATGCTATCAAAAATATTTTCGCTAACACGTCCATCACCGTTCCACTTCTGAAGCCTGCATACTCTTTACTAAAGGCTGCTTTAGATTTGCCGGAATCAAAAATTCAAGGCTTTGCCGCTTGAGTTTCGACGTATTTCGACATTATTTCAATAATTTTATTCTTACTAGACGTCAAAGTAAAACCAGTCAATCATGATTCCCACAAACACGGCCATAGCAACGTTAAAAATCCAAATAATTCACAAATTTTCAATCTAATATTAATTTTTCCTTTTAGGAAGGATATTGTTTCAATCAAGAAAAAACCATTGAATACAACAGGAGAAATATGAATACATTTCCCACAGTTGCCTTTACCCCCGAGGGCGAAGCCCGAGGGTAAACCTCCGGACATATTCATACATATTTTCTCTAGTTGTAATAATAGCTATATTCTTTAATGATGTCATACAGTATTTCATTGAGTGTACATCTGAGTATAAATTGTTGCTGTTTTTCTCTTATTTATTAAAAAAAATTCATGGGCATCTATCCCTATCGAAAAGGATAGGTGCCCTGATTATTCGAGGTATAGGTGCCCCTTAGTGTATCTAAAACTAAAACCTTATGTTCTCAGCTGATTTCGATTGTGTTATTTTGATTTTAAACTAGTTTCTTGAAAATTTTTCGAGACCTCATATGTGTGGAAAATGCCTCATGTTAATATGAAGAATTCAACTTTTCGTTTAATTGATGCATTTGTAATTCAATTAAAAATGCACAATTATTGTTAATTAAATCCATGTTGCGTAGATAAAGATGCTCTTTTAGGCATGGAAAATCTCAATATATTTAGTTGGGTTTTTGGTTCACATAGTATGAAGGGAATCTATCCGACCCGATATTTCATGGGAGGTAACTATCCATACTTGTAGGTTCTATACCCAAAGAAAGGGTTCCCACAAAAATGAAATTTTTGGGAAGTTTGGGATTGCCATGTCAGGGGAAAAGTCTCAGTATTTCAAATCAAATAATGGGCTACCTACATTCATAGAAATACTCATATAAAATCAATATTTTCAAAAATATGAGGCAATTTCAAAAAGTGGGGCATCTATCCGGGTTTTCGCTACAACTTTGAAGAATTACAAATTGAGAAATACTTAATCGAGTTTTTTTTCTGCAATCGCAATATTTATCGACTATTTAAACATCTGCATAAGTCGCTTGAAATTTAACATTGATTTTGAGCGCCCGTTTTACTCGAACGAGTGCTATATCGGTTTGCGCAAATGTCTGTAACTTTCAAATTTGAGCCTAAATGGTTTCAACGATAGGGTTAGACCACCTGATGACGAATTCGTGGTCAAATTTAATTCTGTCCGTGCTGTACAAAATTTTGAGGTGATAGCTTCAGGACTATCTTCATTTTTTCAAATCAAATTAAAACATTAAGTGAAATATCAAGCGACTTGTGCGATGTCCGAAGTGGTAAGTACTTACTCTTAAGCACCATTAAGTGACCAACCACACCAATTATAATTGGTGTTCCGTAAAGCAATTTTGGAATAAATACTTCATTAGCAACCTAAAACTGAACGACTTTCCATTCTGTGGAAACATTGAAAGCATCTGCGATTATGGTAATCATATATTTGAAAAATATAATTTCATCTTGATTGTACTTCATTCTACGCACAGAACTGACCAGATGTGTAAAATATTGAAACTAGCTCCCAATCGATCTGTCAAGCTATTAATGAGGACAAAAAAGAACCGCACCATCAAAAAATCAAAAAACAAGGTCTGTTTGCGCTATATAAATTATTCTGCTAAACGCTTTAAGTCAACTTTTAGTGTAACAAAATGAGTGTACCCATGTCATCAATTATCGTAGAAATATCACAATTTTATAAGTATAGATAGAAAAATATACATTTTCTCTCTAATTACTCGTCTTCATGAAGTTCAGAATTGTTATTTTATATCAATATTAATGAATTATGCATAGGAAAAAAGAATGTTTCTGTTGTAGTCAAGTTGCAATGACGTCATTTCTACTTGGATTATGGTGCCAATTAAAATCATTGGTAGTGGTTGAAGCATTCCCTTCTTGTGTAGATTCTAAACACCCCGACTGCACTTGCTCACTTCCACGGCAAGGAGCAGGGAATTCAGCAGGGAAGTGAGCAGCACGAGAATGTAATCACTACACTTCCCTGCTGCCTGACATTGCCACTCGTGTTGCTTTACGCTCCCTGGATAACGGTTTTTCGTACGGAAGTCAAAGGACCGGCAGCGTGAACAGCTGTAAGTGATTAAATTTAACTAGGTTGCTGTGGAATGCTTTGTCCGTCGTTGACGACACTTGTTCGCGAGGGAAATGTTGCGGCAGAATGTGAATGCTCACTGCCTTCGATACTGCTACATTCCAGGAAATATTGCCGAAACGCGAGTGGCAGTAAAGGGGGTTTAGTGCCAAGTTTAGTGAGGGACATGAACTGATCTTGAGTGAAAATCAAGGAAAGGGGGGAGGTGGTTAGATCGTTTTCATTCGATTTAGTGTGAAAAACTCTTTCCCTGGGGGGCTGGGGTAATTACCCCAGTAACCCCCCCCCGTAAATACTCCCTGCGCTAAAATGCTGAGTCTTCAAATGCAACTGATCCTAGGGGGTGTATATTCGACAAAGACCCTCATTCTGTTTATCTTTATTTTCGTAATTCTCTCTTCAAAATCACGGACGTACCTAAACACCTAAACTCGGCTAGTAGAAAGGGCGCAATTGGTAACAGATGGTTTTTTATGACATGCAATAACTGGCATAAACGATACGGCGACACTAAAAATATTCAACTACTACTACTACCTATTACTATTATATAGTTGTAATATTGGGAAAAAGAACATCTGCAATTTTTCCCGTAGAATATTCAACAAATCAGAGATGCCGTAGGAACTTTCTAAATCGATGTTTCTTTCAGAAAATTTTTCCCGAAGGCGCAATCGAAGTTCCGGGAGGGCAATTTATCGGATTATGCGAATTTTTCAATCTTGAAGTTTACGCCATAACTGGATCTAGGCGTTCCCTGTATTCGCCGAGGGGGGCACCTGCGGAACTTCGGGGGGCGGCAGTGCCCTTCCTGGAAATATACCTGAAAGAAACACTGCAGTGAATTCACTGAATTCCGTGGATATACAGAAATGATCGCTGTTGGCCGCCTGTCCTTCCGATCCTTCAGAGAAAAAGTCTCTCTAAGGGGATGGAGAGACCTTGCCGCCCCCCATGTTGAACGGAGTTTTGGAAGTTTTAGAAATTTCAAGCAGTTGGCAGAGTTTCGATCGCATATGGCAAAATTTCTATGTTTCTACGACAGTTGGCAAAATTTTAAGGAGTTGGAGTTGGACAACCGCCCCCTTTTTTTTCTCCCCCCCTACTTACCACGTTGTTTGTCCCCTCCAAAAAAAATTTCAATTTCACTGGGCACGCCTTGCACGCCCGCTTACGGCGGGCCTGCATTCAAGTACTCTCTAATGTTAATTACAAAGTGAGCTGGAGCTCCATCATGAAAGAAATATGCTTGCCTCTTATTTGCAGAGGAACATCTTCCAGAAGAATTGATAGCTCGTCTTCAAGAAAACGTTTATGCTTTTGCGAGTTCAACATGCCGGATAAAAAAGGACCGATAGAATAATTTTCCAGCACCCCTAACCATACATTAAGAGAAAATTGATTATGGTTTCTACTTTCGACGATTTGGTGGGGTTTTCTTCAGCCAAACATGATTATTGTGAAAATTAACCATAGTTTTCTAGAAAAGCAGATCTCATCGGTGAAAAACACTAATTGGGTTTTCAAGAATTTTGTAAATTTTGTACCCAATAACAAAAAATTATTCTAAGGGGGAATCGCGCTGTAGTAACACATGGACACGCTGAATATGGAATGGAAATAACAAATTTTCTTTCATACTTTCCACACAACTTGTATTATGAATAACCTCTAAAGGCTTAGTGCCTGGATTTCCAGAGCACTTTTCAATTAAGGATAGGAACAAAATTAATATCCAGTGATTTATTCTTTCAGTGTATCAACAATATCATATTCAATAAATAATTGAGTGTCATATTTGTGATATTTCAATAAACATTTTATTATTATTGTTATTATTATTCTGAAAAGAAAGCGGACAAAGAATGCAGAAAACGTTGATCAAGTGAGTACACTTCGTGTCCATCATGATTTGTTAATCATTGTATAATTTCTCTAATCGATGGTATTCTGTAGGAACATAATAAAAGTATAGGTCGCCTTGATTACCTGAACATATTGACATAATAATTAATATAATTAATATGTCCACTCACCTCTGCATAGTGGGCACTATTCAATTTGTGAGTGGTTGTATTTTTAGGCTCAAAATGCGATCACCTGTATTTGAAAACCTTGAAAGTACTCCTCAGTGACGGATCCATGTGATACCATGAAATATATATAGTTCTCTCGTAGCAACATACTCTAAAAATTGATAACTAAGAACCGAGTAAATAATTTCACCCGTTTTAAAATTAAATACCCATTAATCACAAGGGATAATAAGATTATAATTCACTACTGTCAGATGCTTCATAGATTTAGCTTTCATATAATATTCTTTAAATTGGTATTTCTCAGTATTCTTAAGTAATCAAACTAACAAATATGGGCACACCTTGTCAATCGAGGGCCAAATGTACTTTCATTATATCAATAAAGCTTTTGTATTACAAAATATACAATGACCAGTTCTCCAAAAATTTCTCATGTGTCATCTTGACTTTTTCCACGCTTGTCATAGAAGGGTCTTGTCGCGGTGGCCAAATGTTGAAATCTTCAAGTAATATATTCAGTAGTCGTGGATAAAGTATAGTATGGTACTGGCGTATAATGACTGTTATTCACTAGGTGATTGGGCCACTAGCGAATAATACGCTCGTTGCATGATACACTAAAGAGTTTTCAAATAAGAGGTGTTTTTTGATATTCGAAGAAAAATGCCATTTTTCATATAAATGATCGGATGTTTATTTCATTATAAAGAAGAGCTATGCCGTTAATAGTGGGAAAATGACATCATGCAAATAACCACCACGACCACGCTTACAGGACCATATCCTTTTAATGAAATTCTCCATAACCGAATCGCAAAGTGGCTGCCCTATGTTCTCGATAGCCTCACGAATTCCATCTTTGAGGTCTTGAATCGACGCTGAGCTATTGCGTACCTTTCTGTCTCGTATCCCCAAGGAAGAAGTCGCAAGGTGTGTTAAATCACAAGATCGCGGGTGGCCAATTGTGATCACCTCTCGAGAGATAACACGGTCCGAAAACTTTTCCCGCAAAAAATCAATGGTTGTTGCTTGTGTGGCACGTAGAGCTGTCTTGTTGAAAGTTTTCGTTGTCCAGATCATTACTATCCAATTTCGGCCATGAAAAATCATTAATCACATCTCGATAGCGCAATCCATTCACCGTAACTGTTGCTCCAGCCTCGTTTTCCAATTATTGAGGTTTAGTGATTTTGCCGGACCATAAACGACACCAAACAGTCACACGTTGAGGATAGAGATACTTTTCAACAATAACTCTTGGGATTTCTGATCCCCAGATGCGACAATTTGTGTGGTTTAACGAAACCATGCATTTTCATGCATTCAAACGACCAATATGCAAAGACACGACGTTGTTGATTATCAGCCGGTTTGAGTTCTGTGTTAACTGAGCTTCATAAGCCTTAAGACCCAAATCTTCATGCAAAAAACTGTGTAATGACGTTTGTGAAATGCCTAATTCCAAAGAACGACGAGGAATAGACAAACCTGGGTTTTCTTCAACATTTCGTTAGAGCAGAATATTCTGGCTGTTCATGAGCGACGTGCACTGGTTTATTCTCACCTCACTAACCTTTCTAACAGTTCGAATTTTTTCACCAATTTCTTTATTGCGGTCAGGCAGGGTGCTTCACGACGACCCAAAAATGTCGAGTTTTACGAACCGTCTCTGCCAAATTTTCATCATTTTATAGTGAATTTTAATAATTTCAATGCGTCCTTGAAGCCTGTATCGGTCCATTTTTGAGCGCTCGTTCTACTTAGACGAGTGCTTAAGTTTTGCCCAAATGTCTGTAATTTTCGAATTTTGAGCCGAAAATGGTCTCAAACGATAGGGTTCGACTCCCTGATGGAAAATATGAGGTCAAATCAAATTCTGTAGGGCCGGCGTCCGTCCGTGAACACAATAACTCTCGAACGGATTGTCCTAGAGAACTTGAATTTTCAGGGTGTGTTCAGCTCCCAAATAGCTCGGTTGAGTTCGGTTCGTTAACCAGAAAAATCGTACAGGGTGTTCCATAAAAGTGGCCATTCAAATTTTGTTACTCAATATTCACACAAAACGTAAGCAAACGGAATGAAATATTGCCAGCAACGTGCCAGATGTTCATAGTAAGCCTCTTGCAAAATTTTGTTGCCATAGTGTTAACAGAACCATAGAAAATTCAATTGGAATATTGAAAAGAAGAATTTTTTTATTTCCATAACGAACCTTCCGATTTAACTGAAATTCATTTGTGAGTTGAAGACTGACACATGATTGTTCATGCAAAATTTCAAGAGGATAGCATCATCAGAACCATAGAAATTCCAATTGGAATATTAAAGGAAAGACTCTTTATATTTCCATAACAAGATATCCGAATCAAATGAAATTTTTTTGGAATTGAGATTTATATATTGAATGTTTGTGCAAAATTTGAAGATCGAATATCATCCGAACTATAGAAATTTCAATTTGAATATTGAAAAAAAAAATAATTATTTTCATACAAGATATCTGAATTGAGTGAAATTTATTCCTGGTATAAGATTTGATACTGAATGTTCATGCCAAATTTCAAGAGGATCGCATCATCAGAACCATAAAATTTAATTATTTTAATTTTCAAGTGTGACCATAGAATTGAATTTTTTTAATTGTTTATATATAAAGTATCAATTTCAAGTCATATACAGAATTTTGAGATGATAGTCCTATTGCTCCACCAGAGAACGAGCGCTCAGAAGCTCCTGCTCCGGGGCTTGCTTCCATTTTTATTAATGGCGTAGTTTCTACTTGCCAAATGTCAAAAATGACAGCTTCAAACGTGACATCTACCGAAATAGCGGACTATTCAAAATGACACCTCTTACTGGAAAATGAGTTAATGGATAATTTTAATCGAATAACATTATTCTCTGCTCCTTTTTTTTATATTCTCACTTGGTTCATTTGCGTTAATCCTTATCTAGTAGGTTAAGGTTTCCCATTGAATGTTGCCATTATTAACCCTGATAATAGTTCAGTTTTCTCACCGCATCTTCTAGATATTGTCCTGAATAACATGCCAACCCCTGATTGAAATCCATATCATAAATTGTAATATATCTCCAAAACCACCAACCTGAAAAATAACAATATATATAGAGCGGTCTTTATCTGTTCAAAATAAATGATACCTTGACGGCTAAAAATCCACTCAATCCAACATGAAGATGTGATAAGCGTTGTGGTTCAGAACGAAAATATATCCAACCAATATTATTCATTTCGTCCACCAAACTGTTCAGTAAAAAATATTGTTAGTAGAAATTATGAATTCATTTATACAGTATTGAAGTGAACTCTAACAGGGTGGTCCAGATCGTAACCAAGAAATTTTAACCACGTATTCTACATCAAAAATAAGCCCTAGTTTGTCATAGAAACATGTGTGAGAAATGTTTCCTCTCCGAGATACGAGGTGTTAAGATTATGGGAAAAATGTTTTTTATTAATAACTTTCACACTGCTTGAAATATTTCTATGAAATCGAGACAAAGGTTTTGAGCATCAAAGAGCACTATGCATAATAATTTCTTTTTCTTTTTTTACCAGTGGCGTCCGTACTGCAGCGAGACTGAATATTTTCAGATAAAAAATGATACGCCTGGTTTTTTCGAAACAATAAGAATTACTATTTGAATCCTTTTTAATTTTGAGCAAATTTGGTCTCTCACTTTTTGCTGTACGAGGCCGCCGTTTAAGGTTCAAAAAATAAAGCACATTCTCATTAATGCAGAAATCTCCAAAGGGTATAGCCGGGTTTCAATGGTAAATCTGCCCCCGCGGCCTTTTCGATTCATATTGAGGGATCGATTAGGCATTGAATGAAAATAATTCAGCCAACTTTTCAGCTTTTTATCTCTAGCACATTTTGAGATTTCTGTGAAAAACACTTTTTCGATTTTAATTTTTTCTCTTGTGATATCCAAAATTTTTCGAATGGTGATTTTTTCTGTCGATTCTTTGCTATTGAAGGAATAGACGTATAATTTTTTTATGAATTTCAGCTGCAAAATCTATTTTTAGGAAAAAAATAAAGTTTTTGTCATTTGTTTTTCGGTGTTCTTAAAAAGTGTCCACCGCCATTTTTTGACATAAAATGTCTTCTTTGGCCCTTTATTAACCCTGGAATTTTTTCACATTTTTAAAAATTGGTGGAACATTTTGAAAAAAATTAAAACTGTTTGAATTTTAGGATTCAACAGATATCCATCAAATTTTGGTACCGTTGTATTCATATTGGCTTCCTGACACATATTAGTGAAAAAAACAATTGGCGATCTGTTTGTTTGGGAGATATGGGCCCCCAAAATCCGAAAAATATTTCACCTGAAAGTCACTTTTCTCACTACAGAAACACTGAATTACCGCTTTATTAAGTTTAAAGCCTCTCTGAACATTTTAACATGAAGATTTGATTAATTTTATTTCAGATATATCCAATAATTGTTGCAAAAACATCGAAAAAATTCTAGGGAAAGCCCGCCGTTCCTTATGGTAAGTTTGGCACTACCGCGTCTTTCAGCAAGTGCCATTAGGAATGATAGCGGGATTTACGGTATGCATCGTGTCATATTCGCGCGAAATAATCGCGGTAGTGCCAAACTTACCATAAGAAACGGCGGGCTTTCCCTAGAATTTTTTCGATGTTTTTGCAACAATTATTGGATATATCTGAAATAAAATTAATCAAATCTTCATGTTAAAATGTTCAGAGAGGCTTTAAACTTAATAAAGCGGTAATTCAGTGTTTCTGTAGTGAGAAAAGTGACTTTCAGGTGAAATATTTTTCGGATTTTGGGGGCCCATATCTCCCAAACTAAAACAGATCGCCAATTGTTTTTTTCACTAATATGTTCAGGAAGCCAATATGAATACAATGGTACCAAAATTTGATGGATATCTGTTGAATCCTAAAATTCAAACAGTTTTAATTTTTTTTCAAAATGTTCCACCAATTTTAAAAATGTGAAAAAATTCCAGGGTATAAAGGGCCAAAGAAGACATTTTATGTCAAAAAATGGCGGTGGACACTTTTTAAAACACCGAAAAACAAATGACAAAAACTTTATTTTTTTCCTAAAAATAGATTTTGCAGCTGAAATTCATAAAAAAATTATACGTCTATTCCTTCAATAGCAAAGAATCGACAGAAAGAATCACCATTCGAAAATTTTGGATATCACAAGAGAAAAAAAATAAAATCGAAAAAAGTGTTTTTCACAGAAATCTCAAAAATGGCTAAAGATAAAAAGCTGAAAAGTTGGCTGAATTATTTTCATTCAATGCCAAATCGATCCCCTCAATATGAATGGAAAAGGCCGCGGGGGCAGATTTACCATTGAAACCCGGCTATACCCTTTGACAAAAGCTGTTAAACCTATGCTTGCTCAGTCATTACCAACTCTTTCGGAATAGTGGAGAGGAGTAATACAGATCTTGATCGGTTTAAAACGGAAAATGAGCACACTGTACACAAAGGCCGAGAAGCATCATCTTAAATGCTATGTTGAGAGAACAACGATTCCAAGAACTCAAGGCGGGCAAGGCTTTGTGGACATAAAGAAAAAAGCGACTGATCAGATTAACAACTTGAGAAAATACTTCGTTGACAAATCAAATACATCGGACTTCCATAAGATACTGAGTGAAGCAGATGATTCAGTACATCTACTGCTAAGCGAGCACACTCATGAGACACCAAACAGACGGGTAGTGATTGTGGAGTTCTCCTTTTCTACTCTGTGTATAAATAAAACACTGTTTTGAATATTTATACTTTTATTTGTTCACTCTCAGATTTTGTATAATTCGCTCTGTTCACAATCACTTTCGTCTTCTACCCTTTCTCTGGCTGCCCAATACCGCGCCGTCGCTTACTCATCTCGACCAGTCATAAGTTACCAACGAGTCGATACATCACATCTCTCCCCTTGTTTTTTTTTCTTTGTATATATGTATAAAATAATATACCAACAATGTATATAACAATATACAAATTTCATTTAACAATTTTGAAAGGTTCTGTTAAAAGCAAACATAATCATTTAATTTATAATCTCTAGCTGTGATTAAAATTAGTGCCTAAAAAACCTAACCTAGAATTATCAGTTCGGGCTTATGATTTTAAACAGATTCTTAACGAAAATCTATTCAACAAAATATTTGAGAATCAATAGTTACAATTTAGATATAACTGAATATCAATAACAGTATTCCAACAAAACTATGCTAACATTACAATAAATACCTTCACCTAACATGCCTACCGAACTGCCCTAACCTAACGCTATCCTAATACTCCAACTACTACTTATCTGTTAAAACAGGTACTTAGTGTCTTGTTTCCTGGGATCTGTAAGAGATATTTATTTTTAATATTTATTATTATTTTTTCATTGGCTACTACTTAGCTACTTGCCACTGACCTTCTACCTTTTTTAGGTGGACTATATTTCGCCTTAATTCTTGCCCTGTTTCAGTATCCTGAATAGTTACATCCCCTCCTTGTTTCTCGATTACCTTGTGTGGAGTAGGGTTATAGTCTGGGGTTATTTTGTTAGTTCTTATTAAATTCTTTTGATAAACCTTGTCGCCTACATTTATGTCGATATCTTCCGTTGCATTTCGTTTTCTGTTCTCGCTTTCTCGTCCTTTTCTTTCTGTATTCGATCCCTATCGATGTCTTCATCGTAGAAAATGCTGTGTTGGTTATCTGTGATACTAGGTAGTTTATCTCTAAATTGGCGTCGATAAAATAGTTCGCTGGGAGTTTTCCCAGTAGTTGCGTGGGGTGTGCTATTATACATCATCAGATAATCAATAAGCTCTTCATGCCAATTAGTCTTAAGTCCTTGGCTTATTTTTAACCGTTTCAGAATATCCCTATTCTGTCTTTCTACCTCTCCATTCATTTGAGGCCAGTATGGAATTGTGTGATAAATTTTTATGCCCTTTTCTTTGAAGAATGATCTTATTTCTTCGCTTGTGAATTGTTTGCCATTGTCGCAAGTAACCGACACTGGGAAACCTAGTCTTGAGAATATTTCTTTGAGCACGTTAATAGTGGTGGTAGATGTTATGGTTTCATGATTTTTACTTCTTTATACCTACTGAAATAGTCGACAATCACAAAAAGATATTCACCTTTAGGTAATGGACCCATAAAATCTATGGCCACGTCTACCCAAGGGGCCACCGGCATTTGTCTTCTTTTCATGGGATAAGGAGGAGTGGGAGCTGACACTAGTGTGCAACCCTTACAGGCTTTGACTATCTTTTCAGCTTGTTCATCTATCTTAGGCCACCAAACTTTTGTTCGTAACCTACTTTTCATGGCAACAATCCCGGGATGACCCTCATGTGCAGACTCTAAGACCCGTTGTCTTAGTTTTTCTGGAATAACAATTCTTGTCCCTCTTAATAAAATACCATCATAAAACAAAATTCTTCTTTGAATGTTTTACAGTGTTTGATCGGATCGCTCCACGTATCTTGTTCGATGCCTGATTTTATTTGTAAAATTTCTTGATCAGACTCTGTATTCTCTTTGATTTCTCTCATCGTGACTGCGACGGGACAAGAATGTGCAGCAATTTGGTGCACCCAGTCGTGACTCTCAAATGGTGCTGGAATCTGCCATTTGCAAAGCCGAGATAGTGGGTCTGCAATATTAGTTTTCCCTGGCCGATATATTATCTTAAAGTTAAACGACTGGAGCCTCAAAACCCAACGCTCTATGCGCGCACAGGGACGGGACTTAGGACCAAAAATGGTTTCAAGTGGCTTATGGTCTGTTATTAGCTCGAATTGATCTTTGCCGTACAAATACATCTTAAAATGTTCGACAGCCCAAACTAATGCGAGAGCCTCTTTCTCAGTTTGACAATAACGCTTCTCTACGTCGGTAAGACTTTTGTTTCCATAAGCAATAATTCTGGGTCCATTATTGTCAAACTGAATAAGCACTGAACCTAGTCCTACTGGGCTTGCATCTGCGACAACCTGGGTTCGATCGTTTGGATCATAATAGCCTAGTGTACCCACTTGAGACAGACAAACTTTGAGCTTACTGAAAGCTAGAGTTTGTTTATCGGTCCAAAATGATGATATATCCGCATGCTTGGACAGCTTAAGTTTTAATAAAGCTCTTAGAGGTTCTGTCAAAGTAGCTAAATTTGGTAGCCACTTGCCAATATAATTTACTAATCCCAGGAAACTATGTAACTCGGCTAAGGTTTTAGGAGCTCTGAACGATTTTACTACTCCTACATAGCTGTCTAAAGGTCGTATACCTAAGGGGGATAAAATGTGTCCCAGAAATTTAACCTCAGACATCTTGAATAGACATTTTTCTTTATTTAGAAGGACATTATTTTTTTCTAAAACTTTCAAAGTGAAAGAAACTCGGCTGTCATGTTCTTTTTCAGATGTACCGTATATCAAAATGTCATCTATGAAGTTCACTGTTCCATCACATGGAAGCAGCATCCTTTCCAAAGTTTTTTGAAATATTTCTGGAGCAGCATTTATTCCAAATAAAAGTCGCTTGTATCTATACAAACCTCTACTAGATATGAAAGTTGTTATATATCTTGACTCAGGGGCAATTTCAATTTGATGAAAAGCATTTTTTATGTCTAATCTCGAGAAAAACTTTGCTTTTCGAAAATTTGTTAAAAGCGAATCAATTGTCGGTAGAGGGTAGTTTTCCCTTTGAATTGCTGTGTTAGCTTTGCGCATGTCAATACATATTCTAACGTCCCCATTTTCCTTTAAGACTGGTACCATGGGGGATACCCACTCCGATGGACCACTTACTTCTTCAATTATCTCTAGTTTGAGTAACTCATCTAATTTCGAATTGATCTTGGCCTCCAATGGAATAGGCACCCGTCTATAAGGTTGGGTAACTGGTTTAATGTTTTTATCTATAGGAATATGTACTAACACGTCTTTAAACTTTGGAAAGGGTTCTACACTCGTTATGCTACTTATATTTAAACCTATCTTGAGAACTCCTAGTGAAATCGCTGTGGTCTTACCTAACAAATTTCTCTTGCCATTTTTTATTACATAAAAGGTTGAGTTTTCTTGGCTCATGCCTATTCTGATATTAGAGTCAAAAGAACCTAAGATATTTAAAGGTTCTTTTGCCCCATATGCAAAAAGAATCTTGTTAGACTTTTTTGTTTGATTAGGACTCTAATTCCAGATTTCTTTAGAATTTCCCAAGATTTTTCAGATATTATATTGGACTTACTTCCAGAATCGATAAGCATGTCAATATTGACGCCACCTATTTCACAGGTAACCGTGTCCTCGTCACCATCTAGATGAAATACGTATTCGGCTTCGTCGACTTCCTCGGAAACATTCTGCACATCGTCCTTTTGTCCTAACTTGAATTTCTTCTTTAGCGGTTTTGTAGTGTCTGGTTTATTACTGGGACGAAATGTTCTGGTTGATCTGCAGTACCTCTCGAAATGGCCTTTGAATTTGCATTTACGACAGATGACATCTAGTGCTGGGCAGGTTTTGTGGTTTACTTCTCCGGATCCACATCTGGAGCAGAACTTTGAATTGGACTCTTTTCTGGTTCTTTTTGGGTGCTGCTTGTATGACACCAGGTTTACTGTTGATAGCGATGAAGAACAACTTGGTTGCTTTTCTCCGAACTCGGATAATTGTCTCTCAATAGTCTCTAATGAATTTGCTTCCATAACTATTTGTGCTAGTGTTATAGAGTCACCCATAGATAGTATTTTTTCCTAAGTTCCATAGATGCACATTTTTCTGTGATCTGGTCTATAAGCTGCTCTTCGAGATTCGGAAATTGACAATTGTCAGCTTGCTTCCTCAACCTCACAAGAATTTTTCAAATTTCTCTTCTTTTTCTTGTCTGATCAGTCTAAACAGATGTCTTTCATACACCTTGCTCTGTTTGGGTGAAAAGTACTCATCCAATTTCTCTAAAGCGATGTTGAAAATGTTTAGCTCTTTTTTACTAGGATCTTCTGCTACGTCTGCTCCGGGTAGGTTATAAAATATTTCCTGGATGCCAAGTCCTCCAAAATGCAGGAGAGTTGCTTTCATCTTCTTTGGCTCGGAAATACTTGCGGCATCTAGGTATATACCTAATGCTCTCTTCTATCTTTTCCATTTAAGTCCCACAGAGCTTGGGTCTCCGTCGCAATCAAAACCCTCAAGAGAAGGAATATTAGCCATTTCCTGAAACAACCAAACAATGCACAGGTATATTATAGGATTAAATCCTTCTTTATAACTTCGTATTTTATGACCTCTTCTACCGTTGTGTACACTGTATTTTCAATTAAGTTGTTTCCTTAATTAAAATCTTTAATTAATTTTTTTTCTATTGGTACAGTCTCATTTTTTTGGGAGATATTTCTTTATACCTCACTTTCTTTTATATTGTATTTCTATATACAATTATTTCTTTCAAAGGTGTCTCTTAACACCTAGGTGTTTCTTTATACCTCACTTTCTTTTATATTGTATTTCTAAATACAATTCTTTCTTTCGAAGGTGTCTCTTAATACCTAGGTATTTCTTTATACCTCATTTTCTTTTATACTGCATTTATCAATACAGTTCTTTCTTTCGAAGGTGTCTCTTAACACCTATTTTTTTTTTTTGTAATATAGTTATGTTAGTTCTCTGTTGCCGTTTCGGTTTCAGATACTATTTTTTCAATAAAATAGATACAAGTGTACAGGCATCGGTAGAACTTATGAACATAGTGAATTTTCCGTTATTACCGCTTTGTAATTTTTCTGAACTAGATTCTATTATTATCTCATTTTGCTTACCGTTTTTTTCCGTTAGTTTATCCTCATCGCCAATTGTGGAGTTCTCCTTTTCTACTCTGTGTATAAATAAAACACTGTTTTGAATATTTATACTTTTATTTGTTCACTCTCAGATTTTGTATAATTCGCTCTGTTCACAATCACTGTTCGTCTTCTACCCTTTCTCTGGCTGCCCAATACCGCGCCGTCGCTTACTCATCTCGACCAGTCATAAGTTACCTAACGAGTCGATACATCACAGTGATAATATTCAAAGATGGAGAAAAGGGCCCCCGAATGAAAGACACCTGAATGAGGTCACCCACGAGCATGTCGACATTCCTGCGAAGAATTACTGAGTACTGACTGACTTCTGGAAGATTGTTTCTTGAAACAGAAGGTTACCTTCTTGCCATTCAAGATCAAGTAGTGCAAACGAAAAATTATTAGAAGAATATCGTGAAGGATAGCAGCCTCACTGACGATAGAAGCCGGTACGGGTACCAAACATCAGAAACAATTGAACATATCGCGGGAGGCTGATGGAAATGAATATAAGAGTCGACATGATGCAGTTTGTAAAATACTTCATCAGGAGCTCGATATTCAACTGAAGATTCTTCAAGCCGAAATAATTCCATACTATAAGTAGCCTGAAGTACATAATATTGGAGAACGATCATTACAGGCTCTACTTGGACCGCACAGTAGGTATTAACCCTTTGAGGCATAGTGGTTTCATCTTGAAATCATCGAATCAAAGTTCTGTTATTCAATTCGCAGTGGTTTCAATACGCAACCACGGTAATCTCAGGCGTCATCTGTCTCCCGGCAGCTATACTGATCAACGCTAATATGAATGGATTTTCTCTAATGGTAGTGTTCGTGAGTGTGTTATGGTAGATGACAAGTTCAGACCTGTTTCTTGGAATTATTGGATGTTACAACTATTTATCGGTAAGTAATGAAGTTATTTTTGGAAACTGTGATGTTATACCATTGATGAATATGAAAAATTTATCACATTTATATATGGTTCCGGGTTTGATGCAATTCATGTGATGGTTTCGCTGTGAAACCACTGTGATAAAATAAACAGTCTCGAATATATTTCACTGAATTGAAATTTCGATTTCAGATATGGATCGTTATTCTTTGAACTAGCTGACGAGCTGAAAATGGTGGCATAGATTATTCTGGCATTTTGTTGATGTCACAGTAGTGAATTCCTATATAACGTGCGTTCAAAAAAACTAGTGGTCAAGTAGGCTGTGGATTCTATTTTTCCTAAGAGTCTATGAGAGGAAAAATAGAATCCACAGCCTACTTGACCACGAATTTTTTTGAACGCACGTTATTTTATCGCAGTTGTCCGAATAAAAAAAAAACTTATTTGAAAAACTTTCGCCTGAGAATAATTTCTGGGCCCATTGGTGCACCAGAAAAAACTACACCTGGAAGAAAAAGTGTCATAAAGGAAAATAGATACAAGCCATATGTAGCACCCGAAATTAGAAAAAGTGAGCTCCCAATCACATCGGACCAAATCATAAGCCAATATAATGTATTGTAGCTGTTGAATAAACTTTTTCATTTTTCACTTCTGAAGGTACCTTATTTTTTGTCTCATAGTGGTTTCATCAGGAAACCATGTCCTGAAGGACGAATTTTATATATCTGGATTGATTATGTTGATTAGATATTGATCATATCCATGACAGTAAAAAAGTTAATCCTAAAAATTTTTTTTCTGTGCCTCAAAGGGCTAACAGATCAAATATAATTCTAGTGAAGAAAACAGAGGAGAGCGCAATCCTTATAGACGTACCCAATCAACACAAAGACGTCGTATATACCTGCGAGGTATACATCGAATCATGACAATTACCTGTTGTTGAATTGGATATTTGTGGCAATAAAAAAATCTTTAGATAATTCAATATATTTAATAGATCTGCTAGTGAAGAATAAATGAAACGAAGCATGCAAAATATTATACCAGGAAAATAAACACCAATTATGGTCATGAGCGACAAAAGCGATGCCAAACAATCCTGAAACAATAATACTTTTCCCAAAATTCTTGCTTTTTCGGTGCACAACATTCACATTATCACTTTCAAGAGAAATAACATTCTATAATAATAATAATAATAATAAATATAATAAATAATAAAAAGCAGGGTTACCCAGAAGACGCATGAAATGGACAAGTTGTATGAATGAAACGATCATGCGCATCTACTTCAAAATAACAAACATGGGTCAAGAACAAACTGGATACAGACAACGGTTATTCAATGAATTCAAGCGATATTCTCCAGACCTGAACAGAGGATAGCTGATCAGTATCGCGTAATCCTTAGAAACAAACTTATCTCAGAAGATAGGCTACAGGAAATTAAAAATGAAGTTGTTAATGAATTGAAAATCGAAGAAAACCGAACTAGAGAAGAACACACAACTCATAAAAACAGAGATCACAACAGCAAAACAACAAGAGAAGGAAGTACAACAGAACTACAATTACCGCTCCAAGAAAATGTCCGCACGAATGAAGAGACACAGACTGAACACATACCATCTCAGGTTAATTCTTCGGACGATGAACGACAAGCACTGGTGGAACGTCTGCAATCAGCAATGTGCAGAATATTCATCGAATACAACGGCACCGATCCACTC
The DNA here is from genome assembly GCA_013421045.1 of Propylea japonica. Taxonomy (NCBI): domain Eukaryota; kingdom Metazoa; phylum Arthropoda; class Insecta; order Coleoptera; family Coccinellidae; genus Propylea; species Propylea japonica. The sequence continues at coordinate 18,986 of JACDNR010000219.1, read as the reverse complement.
TCCAGACCAACACTACCCAGGATCAGATCATCCAAAAAACTAGCGGTCATTCTCAAGATAATGAACACCGATGTCATACCAAAGTTCCTCTCAATGGAAACGATTCTTCTCATCCTTTATTGTGCCGCAACAACTGTAGTGGAAGTGCTAGGGATGAAGACCAAACCAAGACAGCACACAATTCAACCTTGTCCACAACCTCGCCTACCTCACTGGCAAAGACGGCTGGAGGAAAAAGTTCAACGCTGTCGGCAGGACATAGGAAGGCTGACACAATATGAAAATGGAATAAGAACAATCAAGCTGAAATCGTTGGTAGAATCGATTATCTATCGAAATCGCAAGCACTCCAGCTATGAGGAAGATAATACAACAGTTAAGCAGTACATCGACACACTGAAACAAAAACTCAGTGTCAATTCCGAGAGATTACGAAGATATAAAGAGAGCAACAGGAGGAAGCAAGATAACATCTCCTTTGAAAACTCTGAGAAAAATTTCTACAGACATCTGGATAGAAAACAACAGAACTCCTCGAACATTTATCCGAATAAGGATGACATGGAGGAGTTTTGGACCGAACAACTGTCAACACCTACTTCTTATAACACAAATGCAGAGTGGATAAAAGACGAAGAGAAAACTCACAGAAACACCGAACAAATGTCCCTTACAGTCATAACACCACAAGAGCTTTCGGAAATTTTCAAAGAAATGCACAACTGGAAATCACCTGGTCCAGACGGGCTCCACAGTTTCTGGCTGAAAAAATTTAACTGTTTACATAGTAATTTAACTAACGCAGTGAATGAAATTCTACGAGTTCCAGAAAGTATGCCCTCCTTCCTGATAGAGGGTGTAACTTATCTTCTGCCAAAAAATCACCAAAGTACAGACGATCCAGCAACGTACAGGCCAGTGACTGTTCAAGCTCATAACATCTTTCATTACACGTCCACTATTCTCCTATTGCGAACGAAATAATATAATTGCATCGGAACAGAAAAGATGCTCCAGGGGTGCAATGGGATCCAAAGAACAACTTATTATAGACGCTATAATCTGCAACCAAGCCCATAAGAAGAGGAGGCATTTGTTCACGGCTTATCTTGACTACAAGAAAGCTTTGACTCCATGCCGCATCAATGGCTCATAAAAGTTCTAGAAATCTATAAAGTAGATCCGAGAATAGTGAGCTTCCTCAAAACAGTTATGTCAACTTGGCGCACTAACATCGAAATCAGCATAAGAACTGGCACAGTGTCCATCAAGAGAGGAATTTTTCAGGGAGACTCTTTGAGTTCATTGTGGTTCTGAATGGCAATGAACCCGTTATCAAGTATTTTAAAATCCTCCAGAAAGGGATTCAACCTCAAAGGCAACACACGCAACATGTTGATAAACCGTTACCTTTTATACGTCGATGACTTGAAACTGTTTGCAGCAAACAGAGACCAACTAGAGTGCCTACTACGACTTGTGGAGAAGTTTTCCAAAGACGTCAGCATGAACTTTGGACTGGACAAATGTCGTTCCCTAAATATAGCAGGAGGAAAAATCCAACAGACACCTCTCACCTTGTCTAACGGAGAGGAAATTAAAGCAATGCTGGCAGGTGATCTATACAAATACCTAGGTATGAAACAATGTCAAAGGATGGACCAACGAGTGATGAAGGACGAACTAACAGCGGAGTTCACCAGAAGAATGAGGAGCGTTCTGAAAACGAAACTGAACAGCAGAAATCTCACAAAGGCTGTTAACACCTACGCTTGCTCAGTTCTCACCTACTCTTTCGGAATCGTAAAGTGGAGTAATACAGATCTCGATCATCTCCAACGGAAGATGAGAACACTGTGTACGAAGGCCAACAAACATCATCATAAATGCTGTGTTGAAAGAACAACAATGCCAAGACCTCAAGGCGGGCAAGGCTTCGTGGACATAAAGAAAATGGCGGCTGAACAGATACGCAACTTAAGAAATTACTTTGTAGACAAGTCAACACATCGGACTTACATAAGATACTGATCGAAGCAGATGGTTCAACACCTCTTTTATTAAGCGAACACCCTCATGAAACCACCACACAGACGGATAGTGATAAAATTCAAAGATGGAAAGAAAAGCCCCTACATGGAAGACACCTGAACGAGGTCACCCAGGAACATGTCGACATTCTGCGTCGAACTACTGGCTGACTTCTGGAAGATTGCTTCCTGAAACAGAAGGTTTTCTCCTTGCCATTCAAGACCAAGTAGTGCAAACCAAAAACTATCAGAAATATATCATGAAGTATAGAAGCCTCACAGACGATAAATGCCGCTACGGATGCCAAACATCAGAAACAATCCAACATATTACAGGAGGCTGCCAAATGTTTGCTGGAAATGAATATAAGAGTCGACATGATGCAGTTTGTAAAATACTCCATCAGGAACTCGCCATCCAACTGAAGATGCTGCAATCCGAACCAATTCCATATTATAAGTATCAGCCTGAAGTTATACTGGAGAACCACCACTACAGGCCATACTGGGATCGCACAGTACTTACCAATTTAACAGTTGCTAATAACAGGCCAGACATAATTCTAGTGAAGAAAAAAGAGAAGAAAGCAATACTCATGGACGTAGCCATCCCAAATAACAACAATCTACGTCAAAAATATGCTGAAAAAATATCGAAATATCGAGAGCTTGAACTTCAGATCAAAAGGCAGTGGGGAATGTCTAGTACCAAAACCATTCCGATTCTCATATCAACCACAGGAATTATTCCTAAGAGCCTCAAGTCCAACCTTGAACTTCAGATCAAAAGGCAGTGGGGAATGTCTAGTACCAGAACCATTCCGATTCTCATATCAACCACAGAATTATTCCTAAGAGCCTCAAGACCAGCCTCAAGGAGCTAGATTTGGATGAAAATCTTTACAAAGTGATGCAAAAAGAAGTACTCCTTGGTACTGCTTGAACGGTAAGGAAGTTTGTAGGTCACGACGGACACCAGGAACAGCCATGGAGGGAAACATTGCAAGACCGACTACCAGGACATCTACAGAGAAATCCAGGACCAAGCGACGAAGGACAACCCAGGGCCCAGGAGAAGAAGAACACCGAAGACCTCAGAGCTCAATCCCCCTGATACTTGCTATCCGGGATGAGTGAATGTTCCCCTTAGTAGGGAGTGTGATAGCCGATCGCTAGGGGGTGTGAGAAATCGCACCCTTTCTACGCTAATAGGCTCAAGTCAATAATAATAATAATAATAAGCCCTCAGGGGCTCTGGAATGGTAAGTTCTAGAGTACGGGCTTAGCAAACCCGAGGTACCCGAGCTAAACCTGACAGTAGGTATAAAATGCAACCCATAATGATGGTGCAATTAAGGAATAGGAATATTGAGTCGCTGCCTGAGGATCGTCAGGGCATGTCTGGAGCTGGCGCTGGACATGACAGCATGCGGGACGTCAGAGGCAGGGTGCTGAGGAGGCGGCCCCTGTCATACAAAACACTAAAGCTCAACAGGAAGAACCAAGAAGACAAACAACAGCAGTGTCACCCCCTACAGTGAGTGCTACGCAGGATCTTCAACCAGCGTTCACTCAAGCATGGTTACCCAGAAGACGCATGAAATATTCAAGTTGAATGGAACGATCATGCGCATCTACTTCAAAATAACAAACATGGGTCAAGAACAAACTAGATACAGACAACGGTTATTCAATGAATTCAAGCGATGTTTTCCAGACCTACAAGTAACTGAACAGAAAATAGATGATCAGTATCGCGTAATCCTTAGAAACAAACTCATCTCAGAAGATAGGCTACAGGAAATTAAAAATGAAGTTGTGAATAAATTGAACATCGAGAAAACCGAACTAGAAAAGAACACACAACTTATGAAAACAGAGATCACAACAGCGAAACAACAAGAGAAGGAATTACAACCGAACTACAATTACCGCTCCAAGAAAATTTCCGCACGAATGAAGAGACACAGACTGAACACATACCATCTCAGGTTAATGCTTCGGACGATGAACGACAAGCACTGGTGGAATGTCTGCAATCAGCAATGTGCAGACTATTCATCGAATACAACGGCACCGATCCACTCTCCAGACCAACACTACCCAGGATCAGATCATCCAGAAAACTAGCGGTCATTCTCAAGACAATGAACACTGATGTCATACCAAAGTTCATCTCAATGGCAACACAACTGAAAACAATCCATCTTATCCTTTACTGTGCCGCAACAACTGTAGTGGAAGTGCTAGGGATGAAGACCAAACCAAGACAGCACACAATTCAACCCTGTCCACAACCTCGCCTACCTCACTGGCAAAGAAGGCTGGAGGAAAAGGTTCAACGCTGTCGGCAGGATATAGGAAGGCTGACACAATATGAAAATGGAATAAGAACAATCAAGCTGAAATCGTTGGTAGAATCGATTATCTATCGAAATCGCAAGCACTCCAGCTATGAGGAAGAAAATACAACAGTTAAGCAGTGCATCGACACACTGAAACAAAAACTCACTGTCTACTCCGAGAGATTACGAAGATATGAAGAGAGCAACAAGAGGAAGCAAGATAACATCTCCTTTGAAAACTCTGAGAAAAATTTCTACAGACATCTGGATGGAAAAAAAAACAGAACTCCTCAAACATTTATCCGAATAAGGATGACATGGAGAAATTTTGGACCGAACAACTGTCAACGCCTACTTCTTACAACACAAATGCTGAGTGGATAAAAGACGAAGAGAAAACTCAAACCAACACCGAACAAATGCCCCTTACAGTCATAACACCACAAGAGCTTTCGGAAATTTTAAAAGAAGTGCACAACTGGAAATCACCTGGTCCAGACGGGCTCCACAGTTTCTGGCTGAAAAAATTTAACTCTTTTCATAGTATTTAACTAACGCAGTGAATGAAATTCTACGAGTTCCAGAAAGTATGCCCTCTTTCCTGACAGAGGGTGTAACTTATCTTCTGCCAAAAAATCACCAAAGTACAGACGATCCAGCAACGTACAGGCCAGTGACTTGCCTGCCAACTATGTACAAGCTCATAACATCTTGCATTACACGTCGACTATACTCCCATTGCGAACGAAATAATATAATTGCATCGGAACAGAAAGGATGCTCCAGGGGTGCAATGTGATCCAAAGAACAACTGATTATCGACTCTATAATCTGCAACCAAGCCCATAAGAAGAGGAGGAATTTGTTCACGGCTTATCTTGACTACAAGAAAGCTTTCGACTCCATGCCGCATGAATGGCTCATAAATGTTCTAGAAATCTATAAAGTAGATCCGAGAATAGTGAGCTTTTTCAAAACAGTTATGTCAACTTGGCGCACTAACATCGAAATCAGCGGAACAGGCATAAGAACTGGCACAGTGTCCATCAAGAGAGGAATTTTTCAGGGAGACTCTTTGAGTTCATTGTGGTTCTGCATGGCAATGAACCCGTTATCAAGTATTTTAAAATCCTCCAGAAAGGGATTCAACCTCAAAGGCAACACACGCAACATGTTGATAAACCACCTTTTATACGTCGATCACTTGAAACTGTTTGCAGCAAACAGAGACCAACTAGAGTGCCTACTACGACTTGTGGAGAAGTTTTCCAAAGACGTCAACATGAACTTTGGACTGGACAAATGTCGTTCCCTAAATATAGCAGGAGGAAAAATCCAACAGACACCTCTCACCTTGTCTAACGGAGAAGAAATTAAAGCAATGCTGGCAGGTGATCTATACAAATACCTAGGTATGAAACAATGTCAAAGGATAGACCAACGAGTGATGAAGGACGAACTAACAGCGGAGTTCACCAGAAGAATGAGGAACGTTCTGAAAACGAAACTGAACAGCAGAAATCTCAAAAAAGCTGTTAACACCTACGCTTGCTCAGTTCTCACCTACTCTTTCGGAATCGTAAAGTGGAGTAATACAGATCTCGACAATCTCCAACGGAAAATGAGAACACTGTGTACGAAGGCCAACAAACATCATCCTGAATACTGTGTTGAAAGAACAACGATTCCAAGAACTCAAGGCGGGCAAGGCTTCGTGGACATAAAGAAAATGGCGGCTGAACAGATGAGCAACTTAAGAAATTACTTTGTAGACAAGTCGAACACATCGGACTTACATAAGATACTGATCGAAGCAGATGGTTCAACACCTCTATTATTAAGCGAACACCCTCATGAAAACACCACACAGACGGATAATGATAAAATTCAAAGATGGAAAGAAAAACCCCTACATGGAAGACACCTGAACGAGGTCATCCAGGAACATGTCGACATTCCTGCGTCGAACTACTGGCTGACTTCTGGAAGATTGTTTCCTGAAACAGAAGGTTTTCTCCTTGCCATTCAAGACCAAGTAGTGCAAACCAAAAACTATCAGAAATATATCATAGGATAGAAGCCTTATAGACGATAAATGCCGCTACGGATGCCAAACATCAGAAACAATCCAACATATTACAGGAGGCTGCCAAATGTTTGCTGGAAATGAATATATGTATGAGTCGACATGATGCAGTTTGTAAGATACTCCATCAGGAACTCGCCATCCAACTGAAGATGCTGCAATCCGAACCAATTCCATATTATAAGTATCAGCCTGAAGTTATACTGGAGAACCACCATTACAGGCTATACTGGGATTGCACAGTACTTACCAATTTAACAGTTGCTAATAACAGCCAGACATAATTCTAGTGAAGAAAAAAGAGAAGAAAGCAATACTCATAGACGTAGCCATCCCAAATAACAACAATCTACGTCAAAAATATGCTGAATAAATATCGAAATATCGAGAGCTTAAACTTCAGATCAAAAGGCAGTGGGGAATGTCCAGTACCAGAACCATTCCAATTCTCATATCAACCACAGGAATTATTCCTAAGAGCCTCAAGTCCAACCTCAAGGAGCTAGATTTGGATGAAAACCTTTTTTAAGTAATGCAAAAAGCAGTACTTCTTGGTACTGCTAGAACGGTAAGGTAGTTTGTAGGTCACGATGGACACCAGGAACAACCATGGAGGGAAAGATTGCAAAACCAACAACCACGACGTCAACCGAGAGATCCAGGACCAAGCAACGAAGGACGAACAACCCAGGACCCAGGAGAAGAAGAACACCGAAGACCTCAGAGCTCAATCCCCCTGATACTTGCTATCCGGGATGAGTGAATGTTCTCCTTAGTAGGGAGTGTGATAGCCGATCGCTAGGGGGTGTGAAAAATCACACCCTTTCTACGCTAATAGGCTCAAGTCGATAATAATAATAAATTTATTTAATCCATTTAGACACTAGATACACAGTGTATAGGACATGTCAGGCTTAAACTAAGCAACTAAGGAGTCGCACAAATATTCATCTATGGAGTAAAAAACTTTTTTATAAGAAGGTTCTTAATTGCATTCTTGAACCGCTTAGGTTTAAATTTTTTTACATAAGCTGGTAAATGATTATATAATTTCATGCTTGTGTATGAAGGACTGCATTCAAATTTGTGTGTTCTATGCTTCGGAAATGAAAATGTCTCAGAGTTTCTCGTCTCATATTTATGATGATCTGACAATTTTAGCCATACACTTTCATTTTCCTTAGCATAGAGCAAACATTTAAAAATATATATAGAGGGCCACGTTAAAATCTCATTTTCAACAAAAACTGGCCTACAAGAGTTCAGTGGATGGAGGTTGAATATTGAACGAATAATACGCTTTTGTGCTACGAATACTCTGGCAATATCAGAGCAACTGCCCCATAGCAAGATGTTGTAAGATAAGTGGCAATATACAAGGCCATAATATACATTCAAAAGACAATCCACAGGCAAAACATTTTTGATTCTGTTGATCGCAAAGAAAGAGCTGTTTAGTTTCTTACATAGCACATCGATGTGGGCCGTCCACCTCAAATTTTTATCTATATAAAGACCAAGAAACTTAGTTGTCTCAGATGTCAAGATTGAGTTATCCCCGTAATTTATTCTGTAGGTTATTACTTCATTATTCTTTAAACAAAAGTAAATGCATACCGTTTTGTCTACATTTACCATTAGGCGGTTTGAGCGACACCAGTTCACAAATTCATGAACAACACTTTCACATAGCCTCCGAAGTTCTTCGACACTCTTGGCAGAAAGAACCACGGAAGCATCATCGGCAAATATAGTTAGTAATAAGCAGGCCAAGTACTCAGGCAAATCATTTATAAAAAGCAAAAACAGAAGTGGTCCCAACACAGAACCCCGCGGGACTCCACGGCTAATGTAACGGGATCCAGAAAAATTTTCGCTCATTCTTACCGCCATAGTCCTCCCCTCAAGAAAACTACGCAACCAATCCAGGAACACAAACCTGAAACCCAAATTGTAGCACTTTTCAAGAATGAATTCGAAAGAGAGTGAATCGAAAGCCGAAGAAAAGTCAAAAAATAGACCTGCTACAAATAAATTCTTATCTAAGCATTCATAGACTGATTCGAAAAAACTGACTGCTGCGGACCGTGTCGAACGACCACTTCTGAATCCGTGCTGTGCCGAATCTATAAGATTGAATTTATTGAGATAACACATCATTCTGTTTAGTACAATTTTCTCAAACACCTTGGAAAATACGCTCAGTATTGATATCGGGCGGTAATTCATTATTTCCTCTGGATCGCCTCTTTTGAATATGGGGATGACTATGGATTTTTTAAGGATTTCTGGAAACTTAGCCGATTTTATAGAAATATTAATAAGATGCGCTAAATGCTCACTTATTACCTGATTAATTGCCTTCAATATTTTTGAATTTTTATCAACCATTGCTGGTAAAGTGCAGGATTGAGATAGATTATCGCCATAACAAGATCTCAGTTTAAGATGTGCGATAGAGGAAAAGTGTTCCGCAAAGATTTCAGTCAGCCGATTTGGTCCATCGCACATAACACCTGCAAAATTGATGCATATATCGTTTTGACTATTCGTCCTACCAGTCAAGCCATTCACAATGTTCCACACTGTTTTATTTCTATTTTCGGAGCAATCGATTATCGAACTATAAAACTTTATCTTAGAGGCCTTTATCAATTGCCTATGTTGATGTTTGGCAACTTTATAGTTTTGGGAGATGACCGGAGTACCCAGATTCTTATGAAGCCAATGGAGATTAGACAGATAAGAACAGTTATGTTACCATCACAGGGTCGATACACACTAATAATGCCCAATTTCCTCGGAGAATCTAGAAACCTTTAATTTTTTTGACTTTAACTCTTTCCTTACATATAATACGGATCCGCCGTGTTCCCTGTCTACGCGACAAAAACAATCAGCCCGCACATAACCCGGTATCACCGCGGAGTCAATACTGGCCGCACTACACTAATGTTATGACACACTTAACACATCAGTATTTGTGTCCAGCAATAACAGCTCTAAAATATCCAGTTTATTCGAAATGCACTGAGTGTTAACCTGCATGATTCTCAGGCCTTTAGGATTAGCAGTAGGAATTAATTTATTCGATCCTGATTCAATTTCTTCTGTTGAAAAAATTATGCACGCTGACCTTATTAGGCCAGTTGGAACCATCAAGTGCTTTGTCATATTCTGAACTAGGAATCGGTACTTAAATGATGCGTAAGAATCGGGGTATCGGGATGTAAGTTTCTCACATATGACAGTGGAAAACTTGTTTTTAGGAAAATTCTGCAAATTTTCCATAGTTGTAAGGGGTTTGAGATATATGTAAGTGAAACATCCTTCGGGAAGAACAAAAAACTTAACAAATCGGGTGCTTTCAGCGCTGAACAGAATTCCACCATTTTCTTCGACTTTCATTCATTGAAGAACATCGGCGGTGAATGAGAAAGTGTAACACCATATTACTGTCCATAAGGAGATTTTTCTACAAACTTTCTGTACTTTTTTAAACATTTTCCGCAGAAATTCGCTATGTCATCGCCAATTATTGATTCGTGAAATGGCAAACTGACAGATATTACAGATAACACGCACAGATACAGGTCACTCTCATGATCTATCTCTGACCCGAACATAGATCAACCTTATATAGATCAATTACCGTGGTTCGTAATAATGAAAAATCCATTATCTCCTGAAATATAGAGGATTTTTTGTCGACAATTCACCACATCGTTTAGAAATTAAACACAAAACCGTCCGATAGCGAAAACAACTGAAAAAACCCATAAATCGACGCATCCCCGTCCGGGCTCGAACCCAGGTTTCTCGAGCGAAAACCCTCTCGCTAGGCCAAAATCGCTATATAACGTGCGTTCAAAAAAATTCGTGGTCAAGTAAGCTGTGGATTCTATTTTTCCCCTCATAGACTCTTAGGAAAAATAGAATCCACAGCTTACTTGACCACGAATTTTTTTGAACGCACGATAGAAACATGCAGTACCTGTCAAAAATTTTATGTCAGCCCGAAAATATAAAATTGGTTTACAAAGATCTAACAAACTTTCTCGTATCAGTTAAAATATTCAGAGCTCGAATCGGAAATAGTGACCCACCGCATAACCACCAAAATTCATTTTTATTCCGGTCTTCGTGACCCAAATTCATCTCCTGAAAAAAACCTTTGATACCGATAGCGACCCACCTTCGGAGCCGTTTTCGTCCCAAAATCCCTCCGAAATTTTGTTTTTTTCAATTCCTAAACGGAAAGATCTATCGCTCTAGGTACTTCCTTCGGAGAAAACAAAGATATATATATGCCTTCCTCAACCTTTTCGGCCTCGAAGGGGTCGAAAAAAAATCTAAAAACTGCGATTAGTGAGGGATTTTTCGACGTTCTTAACATTGAGGAAATACTTTTATTATTTCAATTGATTTTTAGATTCATATTCCTCCAGCATTGTGTTTGGTATTAGATATTTATGAGGTATTCCATCTATACTAGTAAACATACATTAAAATTAAACATGTGAATTTGTTTTACAGTACACAGTAGGTATAGTCAAATATAGGAACGGTGATGACTTGGAGATGGCAGCGCATTCATCAACAAATATGTTTAAGAAAAAAATATCGCGAAACGTGTGATCGGAATCCTTTGTCATTTTGAATGAAAGAATTGTTAGATACGGTAGAGGCTATATAATTATTATTACGAATTAAAATTCGTAGGTTTCAGAAATATTGTATCTTAAAGTTAAACCCTTTCTAAAAGGTGAGTTTCACGCCAATTTTTATTTTATTCCTTTTACTGAATTTTCGTGAATCGTTTCACAGGGTTTTTGTACCTATATCTTGAAAGTTCAAGTAACGATCAACCCACGGTTTCGAAAGAGAAATTGCCGTATTCGAAGAAGACTTCCAGTCGACTTCAATCGATTGAAGAATATTGGACTTCATCTTGTTCAACAGTTACCACCATCTCCAAGTCAACATCTCCACCAGCACCCCATTGTAACTCTTCTTCAGAGTGAGTACCAATGCTGATCCCGAACATTAGGAAAATAAAAAGATTTTATACAAGAAGATTTTAATTACCATTCACCACTTACTTCATCATCATTTTTTTGTAACATTCGTGGGTTTATTAGTTTATCACGAACTAGCAGACCCAACAGACGTTGTTCTGTATACACAAAAATTCATTCAATACGATCGAGCCGTTTAGTTGCAGAGTAGATGAATAACCTGAATAACGACTTCAGCGCCATCTGTTGATCTGATGTGTGGTCATAAACATACGGGCATAGGCAATCCAAAATACATTCATACCAAACATCCCTCACACTTCGGTACCTTCTCCTAGCCGCCTTGTGCCTACCTCGGAGACATTTTGATGCGATTTCATCTTCAACCTGCCATATCTTTTGATGTATTCATCATAATGAATGATGTAAGAGGCAATTTCGTTCTAAATTAAATACTGGGTATGAACGACGTATTCAATTGGATAAGGATCAATAGCGTCTTCATAAAAAATACTCACAAATAATGCATAATTTGAAAAACATTCGGATACCTTTAAAAGGTAATACCGAGTAAACCTTGAAAGATAGATATATGCTATCCCGGACTTTTTTGTAGAACTATTGAAGATGTGAATTTCCGTCATACATTGTTTCCATGTACGTCTTACGGTTTTGCAGCGCACCTGAAAATAGCTGATCATGGCTGATTTTGGTACTCATATTTATTATCATTGAAGTTATAGTAGGTTTCCTCGAATTTCTCGGTGAAAAGTATAGCCTATGTTACTCAGGGATAGTGTAGCATTCTAAGGGTGAATAATTATTGAAATCTCTAGTAGCTTATGAGTAAACTCGTATCAAACCCTCAAACCCACAAACATACAAATCTTTCCTCTTTATAATATTAGTATAGAAGTATAAAGTATAAGTATAATATCAGTAAAGATATAGATCAATTCTCTACAAACGCCCTATTGACCACTTTTTTCTATAACCTATCGTTTTGAAAATATCTCGAATAAAGTTGGGAGGAGATGAAAAATTACATTTTTTCATCTTCTAATGAAAATAAATCGGTCTGTGCCCATTCGATCAGGACGATTGATACCTCATTTTATAGGTTAATTAATTCTCTACAAACGCCCTATTGACCACTTTTTTTTAAAACCTACCGTTTTTAGCAGAATCCGTACCAACTTAAGACACCGGGATCTGAATAAGATCAGTTTTCAGAATATGAAGAAAAAATGAACAAAAAACTTTCCAAATTCACGAATTATAAATGACATTCATAGAAATTTCTGAATATGATGAAAATTTTCATTTATTCGAAGTTTTTAATGAAACTTGAATAATTTATTCTCTATTAACAAATACTCGTAAATACTTAGCACTAACATCCATATTTATACAACTTCATTGATATATTCCAGGATCAACAAACAAGACATCGAAGAAATTTCATTTGAAATAGTTAGTTGATTGCATTTTCAATGAAACTTGCGATTAATTGCATTATTCCAATCATTCCCTCGAGTTCTAACACTTCCATCCCGTAAATGCAATGGAAATTCTCCGCTGTGACGTCACATTCGATGGGCCGGCCTACCGGTGTTTGTGTATATCGTGCTCGGAGACGCAATTCGATTTTGGTGCGATTTCATCTTCAACCTGCCATATCTTTTGATGTATTCATCATAATTGAATGATGAAAGGCAATTTCGTTCTATATTAAATACTGGGTATGAAGGACATATTTAATTGGATAAAGACCAACAGCGTATTCATAAAAAATACTCCCAATAATGCATAATTTTGAGAAACATTCGGATACCTTTAAAAGGTGATACCGAGTAAACCTTGAAAGATAGATATATGCTATCGCGGACTTTTTTGTAGAACTATTGAAGAGGTACATTTCCGTCATACATTGTTTCCATGTACGTCTTACGGTTTTCGCAGCGCACCTGAAAATAGCTGATTTTGGTACTCATATTTATTATCATTGAAGTTTTAGTAGGTTTCCTCATTTTCTCGGGTGAAAAGTATAGCCTATGTTACTCAAGGATAATGTAGCATCCTAAGGGTGAAAGAATTATTGAAATCGGTCCAGTAGCTTATGAGTGATCTCGTATCAACGCCACAAACACACAAACATACAAATCTTTCCTCTTTTAATATTAGTTTATCACGAATTGAAACTGTTTAATTAGATTCAAACTTATTGGCGCCCTCCCTGATATAGTTTAATTGGAGTCAGTATTGAAGCCTTGTCAATTCAAAATTGATCAAAAAATAATTTATTAATTTTTTATTATTTTCTTATTAAAAAAAATATAAAAAAAACCCACGCCCATTTGTTCTCCGGTGAACAGCTGCCGTTCGCAGTGTAACTATTGCAGTTTCATTTCTTTGAAATTTTTAACATCAGTAAAAATTTACGTTACACGTTTTCACGAATTTTCTAAAAATATAAAAAACCGCCTTATCGCGACCAATTTTCGTCAGCGTAAAGCTCGAACCTTCTACTTTGCCGTGAAATCCTAGAAATTTTCATCTGCTTGGCAGATTTTTCGCAATTTTCGACAAAATACGATTACATTATACGTAGTTTTTGCCAAGCAAATCATTCCTTGTAAACTTGCTCTGCTTTTGCTGAAAATTCTGTGTCTGAACGCTATAAATTTTGGAGAAGTGAAAACTATGTTTAAATTGTTTAAGTTCCGCACATGCTATACGATCTTGTAAATCTACGTATTCATGTAGATTATGTACCTAATTATAAATTCCATCTACGCTTCTCCATGATGACAATAAAAAAGTTCCGCTAAAGCCTCGAATATTTCACCGCCTTCATAATCCATTTTATCGACTGTTCACGAATCAACAGAGGGCTCGGAATAATATTCGAATAATTCGAATATTCCAATAGTTCTAATATTCGAAAATAGAATATTCGACATATTCGAATATTCGAATTATTTGAATAAATTATTTATAATTATTTGAATTGAGCTCATCATTGAGACAAGGCGAATTATTCGAGTAAAGCGAATAATTAAATTTGAATATATTTTTATTCCATTAAGAGATCAATTTTCTGGCTATTCCAATGTTAGGCATTTGAAAATTAATAACCTATTCAATCCATTGCAAAGTAAGTATTTATTCCGAATTAGCATTTCCACTATTGTTTTTCTGTCCCGTTATCATAAGCATATCAGAAGAAGACTTCCAGTCAACTTCAATCGATTAAAGAATATTGGACTTAACATCTTGTTCAAAAGTTACCACCATCTCCAAGTCAACATCTCCACCAGCACCCCATTGTAACCCTTCTTCAAAGTGAGTACCAATGCTGATCCCGAACATCAGGAAAATAAAAAGATTTTATACAAGAAGATTTTAATTACCATTCACCACATTACTTCAACATCATTTTTTTTGTAACATTCGTGGGTTTATTAGTTTATCACGAATTGAAACTGTTTAATTAGATTCAAACTAATTGGCGCCCTCACCTGATATACATAGTTTAATTGGAGTCAGTATTGAAGCCTTGTCAATTCAAAATTGATCAAAAAATAATTTATCAATTTTTTATTATTTTCTTATAAAAAAAATATTAAAAAAACCCAGGCCCATTTTGTTCTCCGGCGAACAGCTGCCTTTCGCAGTGTAACTATTGCAGTTTCATTTCTTTGAAATTTTTAACATCAGTAAAAATTTACGTTACACAAATTGGCGCCTCCTGTTTAGAATTAAGTTGTTATCATGATTTTTTTGTGGAATTCTGGATTCATATGTTGAATGAGACATTTGTTTGAATGTTTACATATTATTGTTTGAATGTAATACTGATTTAATTCGGAACAATTTCTACTGGATTTCTAAATTGATTATAAGTTTAGGTAATATTATTTTCTGTAATTTGTTCAGATATACCTACCTTCGTAATATTCTATTGTGAGGTACTTCATCAGCTAATTGCTCATTTGTTTTTGTTCACTATAGTATTTCATAATTTTCACATCATGAACGTTACTCATCTTTTGGTGAAGAGCTCAATTATGAACTCCGAATTAGAGGAGTAGAATCAAATAGGTCTCAAGATGATAAGAGAAAAATTTTGAAAAGTTTGTTAGCCAAAACAGGATGCTGGAGAAAATTTGCACTTATTAGACCCCAATTTTGATTATGAAGCTGAAGTTAAAGAGATTAATGCCACTCTCGAATCTATTACATCACTCATTGTTGATTTTGAAGGATCAAGTTCAGATTCAGTTTTTAAAAGAGTCAAATCTCGTCTTATACATATCACAAATCGTATTAATCGTCTTCCTATAGATGATGACGATGAAGATGCCACTTCGCATAGACAGTTTAAAAACGAATCTTATGCCACATGTTTAGCCCTTGAGGCTGATATTTATGATAAAGTTTCATCGAGTACAATAATTGACCAGTTGCCGCCGTTGATTTGTGCTACTAATAATCCTCTGAGTGATAACACTCTTCAAACTTTTACAACCTCTCCAATTATTAGGTCTATTCCGGTATATAAGTGGGGAGAAACATTTAATGGGAACAAAGGTAGGCTAGCTATTTTTCTTGAAACTGTAGAAGAATTAAGAAAAGCGCGTCATGTAACCAAATCCGAATTATTTGATTCAGATAGGGACCTGTCCGTCGATGATGTTTTGTGTGGTTCCGTCAGGTTGTTTCGGAAGTTAAAGATTGGGATTCACTTGTTTATTTGCTTAAAAGAGATTTTCAATCACCTTGTCACGACGGTGATCTATGGGAGATAATAAGAAGTCGTAACCAATTACAGAACGAAAGCGTTACGATATTTTTCGCGAAAATTAATGAGTTATTCAACCGTTTGGAACGTCCTGCCGCTGAGGCTACCAAACTCAAATATCTTCGTAAAAACCTATTACCGGCATACAGGAGAGCCATTGCAACTGTGGAGACATCTACCATTTCTGATCTCTATAAGTTAATAAAGCGTTTAGAGGATGATGACTTCCTAAAGATTGAATCGGTTGAAGAAAATCGCGAAAACGATAGCACAAAGCGCAGAACTATTTTCGGCAAAAATGATGTGAGTCAACATAATAGGTATAAGGTGAGTTCTCGCCAGATTTCCTCTGTTTCCCCTAATTCTTCTCATGATTTAAACAGTGGTGTCAAGAGTAGAAATGAGATCGAGTGTTGGAACTGTCATAAAAGAGGTCATTACTATAATGATTGCAAATTCAAGAGATCTAAGTTTTGTTATCGTTGCGGTTCTCCTAATGTTACTATTCACACCTGTAAAAACTGCTCAAAAAACTGAAGGACGGGATGTCTTTTCAGGCCCATAGCTCATTCCAAAATAATTCTCTAAGGGGCAGTAGACCGAGTTCAGACCGTTTCGATGCAGTCGATTGGGAAAATTGGAAGATTAGAGTGCGAGACTTCTATAATTTCTCAACAGTTGATAATCAAAACTTCACCACTTTTCAGTGAACAAAAATTTGATAATAGACCTTCATAGAAGTAAAATATTGGATTACCCAGTTGTTGGTTTATGGATTCTGGTTCTAATGTGACAATAATCGGTAAAGGTGGCGATAAATATTGAAAACTTTTAATTGAAAATTTTTCCTTGTCGTAAGATTTCCGTATTACTGCTGATAATAAAAAACAGCAATTTATCGGTTTTGTTGA
Organism: Propylea japonica; assembly: GCA_013421045.1. NCBI lineage: Eukaryota > Metazoa > Arthropoda > Insecta > Coleoptera > Coccinellidae > Propylea > Propylea japonica. The sequence goes on along the minus strand of JACDNR010000219.1, from coordinate 1,792 downwards.
TCAATAGTCAGTGTCCATGTTTTTGGAAGCTTAGTAGTTCAAAGCCTCAGTCACAACTTCATTTTGGAAGAGATTTCTGTCGAAAGTTTTTGACTGTCAATATAGATTACCTTAAAGGTATATGGGACGTGCAACAAAACAATATCTCTTTGAATACTTTTAGTTCGTTCGACTATTTCAAAGTCGAAATATCTACCGTGGATGGTTTGAATCCGGAGCAAAAGATTATCGCCGATAACTTGTATTAGCTTTCGAAATTAGCAGTAAGGATCGCTTGAAGGACAAATGAAATTCAATTAACTATGAGACACCGGAGAAGCCAAACCTTTTCGTCTAAGACAATATCCTTATCTCCATGTTTGATGAAATATGAATGGCGAATTAGATGAAATGTGTGAAGTGGGCGTTGTCGAACCTTCAAATTCACCTTGGAGTAGTAGCCCTGTTTTGTTAGTCAAGAAAAAGAATAACGAATATAGATTTTGCTTCGATGGTCGTAAACTCAACGACGAGATCACCAAACACGATTCTTATCCACTTCCGCGTATAGATCGATTCTCAGCGGCCTTACTGGAGCAAAGTCATTTCTAGTATAGATTTGAGGAAATCTTTTTGGCAAATTCCTTTAGATCCGGAATCCAGAGAAAAAACCGCGTTAGTGTTCCCGCCAGAGAGGCTTATTTCAATTTACTGTTGTCCTTTTGGTTTAAAGGAATAGCGCTCAAGCACAACGACTTGTTGATAAGCTTTTTGACCCTAAATTTGAAAATAAAATTTTGTTTGTTTATAGATGATATAATTATTATTTCGACGACCTTTGAAGAGCATGGTCGTACTCTTGAGAGAAGTACTTAATCGTCTTAAACAGGCGAATTTACGGTCACCTAGAAAAATGTAAATTTTTTCGAAATTCAATAATAATTTGGGGTATGTTGTTGACGGTCATGGCTTGAAGACAGATCCTGATAAAGTTTCGTGATGGTGAATTTTCCTCGTCGAAATACCACCACGCAAATCAAGAGATTCATAGGAATGTGTTCTTGGTATAGAAGTTTTATTGGATTTTTCGACCTTGATATCTCCAATTAATGATTTGATAAAAGGGCAGGAACAAATGTCAAGCGATCGAATGGACACCATCACGCCGAAGAGGGTTCTCTCAGAATCAAAGAGGCTTTGGTAGCCTCGCCCATACTTACATCCCTGACTTCGATCGTCCTTTCACATACAGAGTGATTGCCTCCGCTACTGGCGTTGGCGGCGTTCTGACACAGCACCATGAATCCGGTGAAAAGGAAATAGCTTATGCAAGCCGTTCTCTTTCCCGGGCATAAACAATAAATCGAATGCAGATTTCAGAACAGACCCAGGATTCGTTGAAAAAAGAAATGCCGAAGAATGGAAATACCTTCGATTTTTACAAGTACCTATGTATTACATATAACACTTGGGGCACAATAGACCTCGAGGTCGCAGAGCACTGTATTCCTGTTTTAAACTATCATTTTATCACGTACATCTAACAGCTTGAAAAAAGATAAAACACACCCAAAATATTAGGTGTAGTAGATGCTTTTACCCAGTATTCATTTGAAATCTAGAACTCATCAAGTTACAAGTTTAATAAGGTCTATTTTTGTGAAATATATCTTCCTAAGTGTTTCTCTGAAAATGTCTCCAAGAAGCAAATTGGCAGTATTTTCAAAAACCGCGAATCGGGTACAGTGTAATTTGTGTTATTATTATGTAACCAGCCACAGACAACAAGTAATTTGTGAAATCATTTACGGAG